>JAUCBJ010004456.1:0-36319 GCA_032718475.1 Nemertoderma westbladi | reverse complement strand
TATTGTTTACGTGGTAACCAATGACACCGTAACTTTACAACTCGCCGTCATTGGTTACCACATAAACAAGGGATATTACAACACCAATACAATACTAAATGTACAGGCCAATACAATACTGTAGGCCTACAGGGCATTAAATATATGTCAAAAATATAATAAGCCAATAAAAAAATACAGGACATAAAAATAACTTATGATTGTTCTGATAGAAACCTAAGTTGAACAGTGTAAGTACAGGTAGGTTGCATATGTAGGTATACTTGCCAATTCTCAATAACTCATTCGCTATTACACTAGGGACTTTTGTAGGGGAAATTTAACTATATATAATGAATATTAATAATGTAAGACCTTCACTAAATTTATTTATACTAATACTGTAACGCCATTTTGATACGTACTGTATAATAAATTTGTCACATATATTGCTATTGAAAGTAACATTTTACTGCTGGGGGAACTTTTTTACCTCGGCAATGAACATACTACTGTACTGTAGTACAAGTAAATGGTAGTATATAATAGGCCTGCCTACAAACACACAGTAGCAGTAACCTGAATACAACAGTATCTGCTATTATATGTAACATTATATTATTGTTTAAAATGTAACAGAATCAAAGTAGTTGTGTCACATTGCCTATCTTGAATATTAAATTATGTTAAATTTTTAGTTTCATCGTTACAGGTTAATATAATTACGTAATCCAATTTCGAAATAGAAAAAATAATGAATTTTATATTCTTTCCCACCAAAAGAGATAAATATTTTTATTATTATTCGCGTTTGTGGGGTAGGTTGTAGGTATTTTGATATTTGTGCTCCCCATGACGGCTCCCTGCTTCCGGTTCCCAGTGTTCCCCATGACGGCTCCCTGCTGCCGGTTCCCAGCGCTCCCCATGGCGGCTCTCTGCTTTCGGCTTCCAGCGCTACGGCTCCCTGCTTCCGGTTCCCAACGCTCCCCATGACGGTTCCCTGCTTCCAGTTCCCAGTGTTCCCCATGACGCCTCCCTGCTTCCGGTTCCCAGCGCTCCCCATGGCGGCTCTCTGCTTTCGGCTTCCAGCGCTACGGCTCCCTGCTTCTGGCTCCCAGCGCTATGGCTCCCTGCTTCCGGCTCCCAATGCTCCCCATTACGGCTCCCTGCTTCCAGTTCCCAGCGCTCCCCATGGCGGCTCCCTGCTTTCGGCTCCCAGCGCTACGGCTCCCTGCTTCCGGTTCCCAATGCTCCCCATGACGGCTCCCTGCTTCCGGTTCCCAGTGTTCTCCATGACGGCTCCCTGCTTCCGGTTCCCAACGCTCCCCATGATGCCTCCCTGTTTCTGGTTCCCAGGACCCCCCATGACGGCGCCCTGCTTCCGGTTCCCAGCGCTCCCCATGACGGCTCCCTGCTTCCGGTTACCAGCGCTCCGCATGACGGCTCCCTGCTTCCGGTTCCCAGCGCTCCCCATGACGGCTCCCTGCTTCCGGTTCCCAGCGCTCCCCATGACGGCTCCCTGCTTCCGGTTCCCAGTGCTCCCCATGACGCATCCCTGCTTCCGGTTCCCAGCGCTCCCCATGGCGGCTCTCTGCTTTCGGCTCCCAGCGCTACGGCTTCCTGCTTCTGGCTCCCAGCGCTATGGCTCCCTGCTTCCGGTTCCCAGCGCTCCCCATGGCGGCTCTCTGCTTTCGGCTTCCAGCGCTACGGCTCCCTGCTTCCGGTTCCCAGCGCTCCCCATGACGGCTCCCAGCTTCCAGTTCCCAGTGTTCCCCATGACGCCTCCCTGCTTCCGGTTCCCAGCGCTCCCCATGGCGGCTCTCTGCTTTCGGCTCCCAGCGCTACGGCTCCCTGCTTCTGGCTCCCAGCGCTATGGCTCCCTGCTTCCGGTTCCCAATGCTCCCCATGACGGCTCCCTGCTTCCAGTTCCCAGCTGCTCCCCATGGCGGCTCCCTGCTTTCGGCTCCCAGCGCTACGGCTCCCTGCTGCCGGTTCCCAGTGCTCCCCATGACGGCTCCCTGCTTCCGGCTCCCAGTGCTCCCCATGACAGCTCCCTGCTTCCGGTTCCCACTGCTCCCCATGACGGCTCCCTACTTCCGGCTCCCAGTGCTCCCCATGACAGCTCCCTTCTTCCGGTTTCCAGCGCGCCCCATGACGGCTTCCGGTCCCCAGCGCTTCTCAGAAACTACCACGAAATCGTCCGTGGGGCCCTCCATGAGGTTGCCAATACCAACATTAACATTGGCGACCAAGCCTGGCCCCATTTGTATTGAGTTCGGCTTGCAGCCTCTTCGTTGGGAGCCTGGATGCTCCCAGTTGACGAAGAAACTCGCCACTCTGAGTCAATTTTCAATTTAATATTTCTTTCATCAATTTACCAACATATTTAAATTATGATGTTGAAGAAAGAAGATGTTTGAGGTGCCGGGGTAGCAGACAATAGCAATTCTAGTATAGTCGGCTATCCTGACTGCATATTGATGGGGGGGGGGGGGGGGGGGGGGGGGGGGGGGCTTGTCAGCAGTTCCCCTAAATATAATTTTGTTATATAATATTGTATAAACATGCGTCTCGTAGAATAACTAGAACATCTCCATCGCCTCTCGCCTAGGATGAAAAGTTCTGGAACCGATGTGGAAGCCAAGTGGCTGCAAATGGCCTTCACGGCCCTTCCTGTCGGAGGAGTGCTGGCCGACACGCCCGCCGTGAGATGTTAAATGATATCGTGAGACGGGTGTTGGTCAGGTATGGGGTTCCCTCCATCCTGGAGCCCCAAGATCTCTGCAGGAATGTCGGGAAGATGGTAGTTGGAGTCACCATGTTCCTAGCCATGCCAGTTGGATGGAGGCCAGTCCGGCCTCCAAGTCATTTACACCAGACTCTTATTCCTAAGGGGCGCACTAAGGGGAGGAGGACGAGGTAAAAACGTGACCACCAATGAGTTGATAGGGCGAGCATCTTCCATCCTGTGGCCTTTGAGACATTGGGTCGCCCATATTTTTCACAATTTTGTGCTTTGTATTTTTTTTTAATTTTGTGAATTCAACATTAGAAACGAACCTGCCCCTCAAACCAGTACCCTGAGTGAGCGAAAATGAAAACACGATAATTGCCTTCAACTCAACGATAGAAACACCAGCTGTTGGTACTCATGTGGGCCTAGTAAGCTACTACTATTTATTGAATGGAAATTCCAAACTGCAGAGAAATATATTACTTGCCAAATTGATTACTATCTCACTCTAACCCTGTAACCCAGACAGTAATCAAACATCAACTGTAAGTTTGTATAATGTATTACCCCACCAGATGAATACCTCTTCCCAGTGAATCCTATGACAATAGTCTATAAGGTTACTCACTGCTATGTTAGGTGGGAGGGAGTTGATGATAATGAATGAGGAGGGACCCAACTAACACTACGTTTGTCTATATGGGCGGTCTCCTTACAGCCAGCTGGCTGGCTTTTCTAGTTGAATCATATTATTCCGCAACTAAATAATTTACTCTTTTAGACGAATTTGTGCGTTTTTTTTGCTGGACTAACAAATTTTGGCGACGTTCTGTGCGAGATTGGCGATATTTGAAAAGATTCTGAGACTCAAATATGTTGCTCAGATGACTGAATATCTCAAATAAAAAAGTTGGTGCATACTCGACGAGTTGAAATCGGTGAAATTCGACTTTAAATGTTAAAAACCGCTATTTTTCAGTGACCCCGTGATCGAAACGCCACAAAAAATATACAGTCTTGTGCGCAACCAAAATTTATGGAGAGTTTGTTATTAAAATTTTTGCGTACCTGCTTGAGTTTTTGAGATATTGGATGGTTATACATATATATATACACACACACACAACCACATCGTGTTTTTAAACGGCTCAACTCTTGACAAGAACTACCCTGGCCTATTAATAGGCAGGTTCGTTATTATATGATTAATAACAATAAAATTAGATTATTATTATTTTATATATAATGTTTTCTTATTATACACCAAACATATTGTAATAATATAGTACCGGTATTATAATTCGTAATATTTTTCAACTGTTGTAACAATGAATAATATTATTATATTATTATGTTACGTGATTTTCATCACATATTCTTTGAGGGGAAATTGTTTAACAAAGATACTTCCCGAGGGAAGAGATTGTTTGATAGAAGGTGACAAACTTCAGTTGGTTTGTGATGATATTAGTATGAGACGACATCATTTTTTTGAAATTGGCTTATATATGAATGTTTCTGGAAGATTGAGAACCATACTATATGTAGAAGGACGTATAGGGCCTGATGGTGTAGTTGATATATTCCACGCCGAAATTAATAGAGGGTCAGTTAATGTTGAAGTCAAAGATCGCCATAGTCCAATCTTCATCTTCAACGCAACATTCACGGTTGATAAACTTATTAACGATTATGAATATAATGGTAACTACAGTTACGAGTGTTTCACTAATAGAAGAAGGGAATTTATATCTAGTGTAACCCTACCTCCATGCCAATCATCCTCTAGTCTACAGTGCGGGTGCAATGGAGAGAAACAGACTGAACATTCAGAGTGTCATTTAATATTCAACCAAGAATCAAATAATTATTGGTTGGATACAAACCAACCAGCTCCTTATATAGAATGTAACGCGAATGATTGGTTGCCGTCTCCAACGGAAACTGGTTACCCTAACAACGGAATATTCAAATGGGTTGATCAAGATGACAGCGAGTTGGGCAGTGTATATAAAAAAGAAGCAGCCACAGAAACTATCATATACCAAATTCCATCAGTTCAATATGAACACTCTTACCATTATAAGTGCGAAGCTAAAAACCATATATCTACTAAAGCATGTAATGTTTATATAGATATTAGTTACTTAGCAACAAATATAGGTGTAACTGATACCGATGGAGACGATATTATTGGAACTCTTACATTGGTAGAAGGAGAATCTTTAGTTATAAAAGCCAAATTTACAAGCGGATGGCCCAACAATAATATAACGTGGTATAGAAAAACTAGAAACCAACTCACTGAAATAGTTGATTCCAATAACAAAACTCTTATTTCCTTAACAATAGCTATAAACGACAGTGGTGTATACTGGTATAGAGTATTTAGCATTCCTATAAGACCAACCATGAGTTCAATGAGTCCATTTGTTCATGTTATAGTGGTCCAACTGGATCACACTAATACCGGATTAATTATGACGATATCGATATCAGCTGTATTCGCCGTAATAATATTAATTCTCTTTGGCGTTATGGTATATTATTTCCGACTGCGAGGAAAATCAGGTAAAAAGGGAACCGCTGTAGAAGAAGTTGACATGGATTATGTGGAGTACATTGATACGCCAATGAGAATGACTGAAGTGCCTGATGGGAAGAACTCAAGTGTAAAAGATGGTACGTCAATAACGAGAGATGGGTTGATTGAGGAAGTTAAGCAAGATTGTGATGACAGAGGAGTGTATGATATACCAGTAAGAATAACTGAATTGTTGGAGGAAGTTAAGCCAGATTGTGATGATACAGGAGTGTATGATATACCAGTAAGAAGATATGAATTGTTTGGGGAAGTTAAGCCAGATTGTGATGATACAGGAGTGTATGATATACCAGTAAGAAGATATGAATTGTTTGGGGAAGTTAAGCCAGATTGTGATGATACAGAAGAAGTATATGATATACCAATGAGAAATAATAAATTGTTTGAAGATACACCAGTTACTAAACGTAAACAACTGGTGTCAGATAGGAGTGACGATGTTAGTTCGAGTGGTAAATCAGGGTTGGGTTGCGAAAACATCGCATTAGAACATGATAGCGTAGCTATCTGCAATACTGCAGATGAAAATTAGAAAAGATCATATCAAATTGGGAAACAACAGCTATCCCATATTGAATCAGAACAAAGAATAGAATCAAAACAAGTTGAAGTTTATTCAGATGATAAATGTGACGAACCCCATCACTAGTAATTCACTGATCCTGATGTATTTGTGTGTAATCCTTTACTGTTACAGACAGCTGAGACGATTCGTTTGACCAATTATTAGTAAAAACTTATATGGTTCATGACCTACTATAGATGGTTTTATAATAAATGTTGTACATTATAATTAAATACCGTTTCATAAAACTGAAACCCAAAACTGAAATGACTGAAATAATTTGGTAATCTGAAATTATTTTTGCATTTTTTGCAATATTTAGCACACCAAGAGTAAAAAAAAAAAAATAAAGATTCAAATCATATCGTATGAGCAGTTATTCAGATTCAAATCGTTTCGCTCACAGAAATATTGGAATCATGACCTACTATAGATAGCATCTATAATATAGATATAGATCTATAGTAGGTCATGTTGGAATATTGGATTATATATTCCTAATATAGGCACATTGGAATATCACATAAAATGGATGCAGATGTTATTGTATTTCATGGTCTTTTTAATGGAGAGATTATCGCTGAGATAATAAATAGTACATAACACAATTGTGTTCTCATTTCTTTTATTTTCACCACGTTATTAATAATAATAACAGAAGTGTATCTGAGTTATTGTAACCTAAGAGTCCAGTGTGGTAATTGGTAATGCTAGACTAAAATTTAGTAAACATATAAAACACAAGTTAAGTAATTATATATAAACTAGCAGGCAATACCCGAGACATGTTACCCGGTATTTCCCGCTACCGGCATAGGCCTACTGGCGTACTGGTACCGGCTGACCGGTATAGGCCTACTGACGTACCGGTACCCAGTAACGGCCTACTGACGTACCGGTACCCAGTACCGGTACCGAACGTGAATTAAACTTTTCGAAAAGTGGCCTATAACGACCGCTGGTTAATGTTATACACACATGCCAAGTTCCAGCCCAATCCCTCTGCCCGTTTTGGAGGAGTTCGAACACAGAGAGAGAGAGAGAGAGAGAGAGAGAGACAGAATTTGATTTTTATAGGTATAGATATATGTATGCTCGACGAATCTATTATTAGTTTACCCACCACAGAAAACGCGGTACTAACACAATAAGTAGCCAAGGAAAACAGTTTAGTATCAAAAGATAACACCCAGTACAACACAAATATTAGTTAGTAAATTTTCTGACAATACAACATCGGTATAGTTACAATTTAAAATATGAGTGTAGTCATCACCATTCTAGAACAAAGTTTATTCATCTGCTGGAAAGTCTCTCTATCATATTTGTGCGGGGGGGGGGGGGTTAAGTGGAGGAGTAGGGGCCCGTAAGTTGGGACTGCTGGGGCCCGGCTTTGGTGGAGTAAGTGGGGGCCTTTTGGCGGTAGGTAGGTCTACATACACACTTATCTTTTATGTGGGGCGAGCCACGAAGTGAACGAAGCCTTAGCATATGGGTGCCATTGGCGAGTTGTCTGTCGTCGTCGTCTGTCCTCGTCGTCTGTCGTCGTAAATTTTTGAACGCTAATAACTCGGTTATTCCTCGATGAAATTAAACGAAACTTGGAACGTATGTAGTCCGGCAAAAGTTTAGAAAGAATCTGAAGTTTGGTCAAAAACAAACGAACGCAACGAGACACAAGAGGAGGACGAGTATTGTGTTGAAGACTTCTGACTAACGGCAGACAACTCGTTTATGGTGCTCATATGATAAAGGCTTTGCTCACTTCGTGCTGCGCGAAGGCCCCACGAACGTGTAATAGGTGAGTGGCCTTTTGGCGGGGTACGCAGCAAACTTCGCCAGCGAGAAAGCTTAGCCCGCGTCCAATCTCGGCCCGGAGAAATCTTCGCCCTCAAAATGAGCAACTGTCGCGTCGCCCAGTGGAAACCTTCGCCCGCAGGTAAACATCGCCCGCGAGCAACCTTCGACAACTAAATAAATGTTTTGGTTAGAAAAAGCAGTCTCTGTAACCTGCTCCTTTCCCTCAATTGGTAACAACATCATTTATTGTTTTGGTTAGAAAAACCCGTCTCTGTAACCTGCTCCTTTCCCTGAATTGGTATCTAAAATGGTTACTAACACAAATTTTATTGGGCGAAGGTTGCTCGCTGGCGAAGATTGCCTTGCGGGCGAAGGTTACCCCCAAGGCGAAGATTGGACGCGGACGAAGGTTGTACGAGGGCGAAGGTTGCACCCAACCTTTTGGCGGTAGGTGGGTCTACATACACATTTATCTTGGGTGGAATGCCTTCGGCGGAGGAAACTAATTTATTTCGAAAAAGTGACTTTTATATTATTATTATTACGTGTAATTTGCTGTAGTTTGAACAGTGTAACTTGACAGATAGGATACGGATGTCAGAGAGGAGTTGGGACACAGAGAGGTTACATAAGTCAAATGTGTAAACAGCCAAACGGAATCTTGATTTGTACCAATCGTACTTACACTAGAACGCGTTAGCAGCTTTGGTTAAACTTTAATAGCAAAAGTTAGTTGTAAGTGTAGTTAGAACTTCAGTGGCTCTACAAACACATTGATTCTACATTAAATAACAGACTTACATTGTCTCTTTCAACCAATTCGCTTGAGTTCCCACTTGAGTTCCCATGGCTCTCTCCCAGACACTCCACAGCTAAAAGAGCTGCAAGTGTTAAAAGTAGAAGCGTATCCTTGAACATTTTAGGGTTTACAAAATACTTTACGCACTAAAATACAATATTCTGCGAATGAATATAACGACACCAACACGCCATACTTAAACAATATAAAACGCAACCTAATAAACATTAAATACCAGCTGCAGCTTAGTGGAAGCAAAGTAGCGCAATGTTAGTAAATGGGGCAGTTTATATGTATAAATAATGGATGTGTTTTATGAAATAAAGTAACGGAATGATAGACCAACACAAACTCTCCTACTAAAAAAAGGTGCCTTAGATACCAGCCGTTACATTTACGGATATTGGTTTTGGTGAACTAGCAAAGAGCAAATAATTGATATCAAGAAATAGTTGGAATTCCTTCTTGATGAAGTCATGCTCTATAGCTGCATAATAGAAGGCAATATATATATGATACATAAGAGGATTATGGCTCACGGGAAGTTCCATGCATTGGATATTTTGTAAGGCCAGTTATGAATGATATTGCAGTTCGCCAACATAAGGTTCTATGTTGTAGATATGGATGTGGAGACTTAGTGGATGGGCTTCCGAAGCCCTTGGTATTATAGAGTTCAATGGCAGCCCAAATCACCAACAATCCTTCCCAACTTTTAATTGTACACATGCAGATGAGGTCTCAGGTCTTCTGGGGATCAACTTGGCCTGATTTCAATGAGATCTTTACGGGAACTGGAAAGGAAAGCTCAGTGACTATCAGGTTAAACTACACATTGATGAAGATGTAATGCCAGTAGCTTCCAACGCACGACCCGTGTCATTCCATTTAAGAGAATGACTCCAAAAAGAGCTCGAGAAAATGGAGGAGGAGGACAATATTGAAGATCACCATGGCCCTGCTCCATTGGTTTCAAATAACATAGTTCTGGCACCCAAAGACAATGGGGGCATTCTTGTCACAGTGGATATGAAGAGTGCAAACTGTGCCAGAAAAGATACCCATTGTCAGATTCCACGAATGGATTATATACAGTATAAAAAAGCCGCCATCTTGCTCTGTTTACATTTTCACAAAGGGATTCAGAATTTAGAAAGTGAAAAATAGATTCCATTGGTTTATTAAATTATGGGATACCACAACCAGACACGGCTGGGCGTGTGGAGTAGGGGACAGAGTTTAGCGGCAATTAAAATGCGCATTTTAGGACGCAAAATCATGGGATAGGAGTAGCGCCCACCCCTACCCTCGGGTAGCAGCTATCGAAAGAGGAGCCTTCGGGTCGCCTCCGGCTTCGGCCGACTGTTTGCTTTTTTTTTGCTTAGGACGCAAAAGCTTTTACACTGTTTTGGTTATATTTAATGGCCAAAGCGACATGAACTGAAACCAGGGGGTTCTTAATGTTTATTAAGGTTTTTTTTAACCATTTCTGCACAGATTCCTTAAATAGCAAATTTATTACGTATTTAATTATAAATAATATTAGTTATAAATAAAATTGAAATTTTTTTACCTTTTGACAAAGTATATGATACTCCACAACTTGGTACTGACAGGGTTAAGGATAGGCGTATTCTAATGAGGAATGATTTTCGATGAGCTTGCTAAAGGCAAGATTAATATTTTAGTGTTGAGTTTATTTGAGTATATTTTATAGTTGCCTATTTTTCACAGAAGTTGACATTTTTGCAAAGTTTTTGAGTTTGAATTATTTACGCACGTAGTAACACGTTTTGGCGCCTTCTCGCACACGTCACCTAAGTGTCAACCTTGGCATACAATTGTCAGTTTTAGTACGGAAATAAATGGGCATTTTATTATAGTGAGAAATCTCTGAAATTTGAAGGTAATTTACAAATCCCGGCGTGAAATTAACCTTTAACTAAATTAACTAAATTTATTCTACCAAAACCAAATTTCAACGCATTATTGTCGTTCAAACACTAAGTGGGACACTGACAGTCAAAACAGGTGAACAATGTCTGTTTGGCCCTATTAAACTGTATGCTAAGGTCCATAGACTTTGTAGCTCGCCCCTTCAAACAGCGATGATTTAATTTCTACGAGATGGTTCGCGTTATACTTTCATTATTATACTTTAGGAACTCGGATTGACAATAACCAGCGAACGAGATATTGATGAAGTTGTTATGAAGGAGGAAACGAAAACGAGGAGTTCCATCGAGCTAAGCCTGATCCGTAGAGCGAGTACCTGGAAGATCCACAAACACGTGTACCTGGAGGAAGGAACGGAGGGCGCACAAGGGAACCCAGTGGGCCACTCGGAAGTGGAGACGAGTCTAAACCCCGAGATGCGATGCGTGTTCCACGTGACACGTAAACCCGGATTCTTTGTATACAACAACGCCCTCATTCACTTATTAATATCCTCTACTACTTTCTTCGGATTCACCACTAACGACATCAGTAAACGTTTATACCTCAGCGTTATTATACTGATAACGAACTTGGCGTTCAAGTACCTGACCTTACCCGGCCTGCCGATTCTCAGCTACTTAACGCTGTTGGATAAATGGTGTCTATATCACTACTGTTTCATTAGCGGCATGATGGGAAATTTCGCTATACAACAACAGATTGGTGGCACTAGGATTGGGTATTATTCGCTACTGTCGGCTGTTGCTATTCATATAGGCGCTGTAGTTGGCTTCCTTTCTTATATTATGTACAAGCGGAGTGCGGATAATAAATTTATACGCGATAAGAATTATAACTATAAGTACGTGAACGGTAGGAGACGCAGATCGAGTCCGGCTAAGGAAGAGTCGGCAAGTGAAATCAACTCAATAGAGGAATACAAAGATTGTGTGTCATACCTCTAAAACTTGTATGTGTTCTTCTACTCTTAGCGGTAAAAAAAATAATTAGTTATTTTGCGGCTTACTTTTAGTATTTTAATTTAATTTAGTATTTTAATTTTTTTTCGGCGAAAAAAGTGAAGTATAATTATTTATTACATGGGAAAAAAAGTATAACTTTTTTTCAATATTCTCTCGACCCTTCATTAACCTCGCTGACGCTCGGTAAATAAAATACCTCGAGAATAATGAAAAAAAGTTCTACTTTTTTCCCATGTAATAAATAATTATATTGATTACAATTTTATTGCATAAAAATTAATTTAATTTAGCATATTAAGATACTACTAATACTATATGTATTGTGCACACCCACACACATACATTTAGATTTCAAAGTATAATTGCAATTATTGAATATTAAAACAAAGCAATTAGTATTAGTTTCAGTATTAGTTCGTTGCAATTAGCAACGAGTATGATTGCCCAGTAGCCCAGTTACGTATAGTGGCATACATGAAAAATTAATTGCATTGAATAAAAGGGGATGAAAATAAGCACTTTTTGTCACTATAATTTCAATCGAGAAAACTATAAATCAAACTATTCTTTCCGAGTGTATTGACTGACTGATTGACTGAAACTACATAATGACAAGGAAGTTAAAAATTAAAAAAGTCACCGAGACTAATTTTACATTAGATTACATCACCATAGAGGTATGTAAGCATTACCGCTGACGCGTAATTACAACTTTCTTTCAATTTAATAAAATATTTTTACGAAACAACATCCAAACAATGTATACAAATTATATTATAAATAAATGATGATATATTGTGTTTAACCGAAAAACACAACGCTCAATATTGGAACCTTTATATCAGGTGGTAGGCCTGGTAGCATATCTCGAGTTATTCAGGGAATATTGGCGAAAACACTTGATATGTTGGGAAAACAGCCGAAAACGGTTAGACCGTTTAAAAATAAGCACCCATGCAACCAGGTGAAAATCAATACTAAACTTAACTGTGTGTTATAATAAATTTAAAATTTAGTGGCATTTACTATGTCGCCAAATTAAGATTACTTTCTTCCCATTACAATAACACAGTTTACTGAATAAACGGTGCGCCTGTTCAGTATCATTGAATGCAGTACTGAATACACGAGTAGTAGTAGGCCTGCAGTAGGTATAAAAGAACCCCCAAAGGACCACTCTAATAATAAATCCACTGCCAAGGCAGGTCTGCTGGTACAATAACTTGAATTTGGATAAGCAGATAGGCTATACAGCTTTAGGCCTAGCAGCACCAACGGTTGTAGGGCGGGTCCTTGCTGCACTTACACTCATTTTACCGTATTATACACTGACAATTTCATAGTTATTACGACTCTATGCAAACGTCGCAGTCAAATAGTGATTTACTAACTGCAGTGCACTACCTGTATCATTGCTAAACATATCATTCTTACACAAAATGTACTAAATTAAAATACTGGGACTGTAATCCAATGACTGTAGTCCGGTATCAGTTTTGTTAGGCCTATTGATCTGGTACTGTAATCCAATGACTGTAATCCGGTATCAGTTTCGTTATGCCTATTGATCTGGTACTGTAATCCAATGACTGTAATCCGGTATCAGTTTCGTTAGGCCTATTGATCTGGTACTGTAATCCAATGACTGTAATCCGGTATCGGTTTCGTTATGCCTATACTGATGTTATTGTAGGGGGGAAAGTAATCGCATATTAGCGACATAAGAATTTTAAATTTAGACTACTACTGTACTACCGGAACTTAAATGCAATATTTATTATTCACATTTTTGCATGGATGGTTTGGATATTTTTAAACTGTTTTCGACTGTCCAAAAATAATGCAGGGTTGCCGAACTTCAGTTTAAATTTTCTCTGACTTTTTAAAAAACAAATTCACAGACAGAAATTTAAATTAGAGTTCTATTTATATTTCTTCTTCTTGAAAAATTCTGACTTTATATTTATATTTAGTGAAACGAGCAGAATTTTTTACAGATTTTCGCTTAAGAAACATGTCCTGTATATCACATTCCCTACAGTTTCCCTAACTTGTAAAACTTTTACTACATTTCCCTGACATTTCCATGAGATTTCAAGAAAAAATGAAATTCCCTAACCTGTATATCAGGTTTTCCAGGTGTTCCATGTGAGGCCTGAAGTACTTTACTTAATAATAATTTCTTGCCCTGTTTCCCACAAATTTTAGTGAGAAGAAGTTGATTGTCAGATAAAATTTTTAATTAAAATTTAATATATTATATGCAATGAAATTTACCTACAGCAATTCTTCGATCAAACAAATATTATTATATTAACTGAAAGCACGTTATAGTTGAGTCTCTCAGCGAGCATATTAACGTATGATATAATAATTTAACGTCAACTAGAACCGGTAGAATATTGTATTACGTTCCTTTGTAAATTGCTTATCAGCAAAATCCGACTCGTTTAAAATTCTAAGACCCAAAATTGGCCTACACCAAATATTTTTAAAAAAGAGGAAAGTGTTACTGACAGACAACGAAAAAAGAGGTACAAGCTGACCCATAAAACTGAATAGAAATAAAGTCACTAAAAAATAACATCAATAAATAAAAGAAATATTAAGTACAGAACGAATATTAAATAATATAATCTACTATAACGCCCCAATGGACCCCGAGGCCTCTGGGTTCTGCATCAACATATATAAAATATAATAGACCCACGATGTCCTAGAATATAAACATTTAGTTAGCTACGGTTATTTAATAATAAAACCGAATATAATTAATTACTATTGCATCGCATAAGAAACCAAAGGGTGTCACAATGACGTCATTACCGGATGTAGGAGCATCGACTGTCACAATGACGTCATTACCGGATGTAGGAGCATCGACGGACACAATGACGTCATTACCGGATGTAGGAGCATCGACGGACACAATGACGTCATTACCGGATGTAGGAGCAGCGACGGTCACAACGACGTCATTACCGGATGTAGGAGCATCGACGGTCACAATGATGTCATTACCGGATGTGGGAGCATCAACGGTCACAATGACGTTATTACCGGATGTAGGAGCATCGACGGTCACAATGATGTCATTACCGGATGTAGGAGCATCGACGGTGACAATTACGTCATTACCGGATGTAGGAACATCGACGGACACAATGACGTCATTACCGGATGTAGGAGCATCGACGGACACAATGACGTCATTACCGGATGTAGGAGCAGCGACGGTCACAACGACGTCATTACCGGATGTAGGAGCATCGACGGTCACAATGATGTCATTACCGGATGTAGGAGCATCGACGGTGACAATTACGTCATTACCGGATGTAGGAACATCGACGGACACAATGGCGTCATTACCGGAATGTACGAACATCGACGGACACAATGACGTCATTACCGGATGTAGGAACATCGACGGTCGCAATGACGTCATTACCGGATAGGAACATCAACGGTCACAATGATCCATTACCGGATGTAGGAGCATCGACGGTCACAATGACGTCATTACCGGACGTAGGAGCATCAACGGTCACAATGACGTCATTACCGGACGTAGGAGCATCAACGGTCACAATGACGTCATTACCGGATGTAGGGACACCGTCGGTCACGATGACGTCATTACCGGATGAAGGGTACCAATGACGTCATTACCGGATGTAGGAGCATCGACGGTCACAATGACGTCATTACCGGATGTAGGAACATCGACGGACACAATGACGTCATTACCGGATAGGAACATCAACGGTCACAATGATCCATTACCGGATGTACGAGCATCGACGGTCACAATGACGTCATTACCGGACGTAGGAGCATCAACGGTCACAATGACGTCATTACCGGATGTAGGGACACCGTCGGTCACGATGACGTCATTACCGGATGAAGGGTACCAATGACGTCATTACCGGATGTAGGGACACCGACGGTCACGATGACGTCATTACCGGATGTAGGTGTGGGTCCCCCGCGAATTGTTTGCAGGCGATAATAGTAGCGACAATGAGTAACGCAACCGTCGCAGCCATTGCGTTAGTTTTAAAGCAGAAAGCTGAAACCGCCACTAACCCGACGTAGCAGAGAATCTCTGTGTGACTGTTAAACAGCACGTTGTAGACGTTGTCTGTCCACTGAGAATCATCACTGTCTGCCTTTGTATCGTCATCCGATGACTTTTTATCCTTTACGCATTTATTCCCCAGTAGCGTTCGGTTGTTTTTACACCAACAAGCGAAGTTACCCCGTTCGTTTATCCCGCAGCGAGAGTTGGCAATGCCGCCCCATTTATCCACCGTATGCGACGCCACGCACCTGCCCTGCGCGTTGCGGTAACCTAGGAGACATTTGACGCACACGGAAAGGTCCAGACAATGCGAGCAGGTTTTATTGCACTTCGGGCAGGAGTAGGAGCCGAGGGTGTTGGAGCAGTAACTCCCTAGGGAGCAGGGCGAGCGAAGGCATTCGTTGGAGTCGACGCAGCCATCGCCATCGCGCCACTCCCACCCTGGGCGACACGACTGGCAACCGGTGGGCGACGCGTCCGTACAGGTCGCATCGCAACCGGGATGGCACGGTTCGCAACCCCCCTCGCTCGCGTAGAACCCCCTCGCACAATCCTCGCACTCCCGTCCCGCGTATCCCTCTTCGCACCGACACCCCGCACTCTCTCGCCGCTCCCCACTCTCCAAGCACTCACCTCTCCCGCCACATGGTCGCTCCCCTCCCGGACACTCCTCGCACTCCGGTCCGTATCGCCCCTCCGGACAACAAATCCGCAGCCGATCGATACAAACCCAAGTGTAAAGATCAGCATCTCCTCTTCCCTTAAAGAAGTACTCCTCTATGGCGCCTCCGTACTCCTCGACAAACGAGTGGCAATCGTGTTCGCCTCTTCCGCACAATTTCTCTTCGATCTCGACGAACCTCGTCTCGGAATCGGCGTAGGATCCCAGTTTACGCTCCTCCCACTCGGTGTTCCCGCCGCCAAAGTTTGAGATCTTGGTGTCCTCGAGGGCTCGAGAAAAACTGCTGGAAACCACGCGACAAGCCGGACATTGGTCGTAGCCTGAAGCGGGGCAGAAAATTTGGAAAGTTGAAAGAATAATATATGCAAAATAATAATATGTCGATTTCGTAGAACGCATTATTTTATACGATCTGCGACCGTTAGGCCTACTTGTACCGGTACTGCTGTACTGTGGTATGTAAATGCAGAAATGTAATGTTGCTGTGTGGGATAGGTTAAGTGCACTGCATTGCATTAGCAGCAGTACTGGCAGACTGGCATGGCAAGGCACAAGAGCTTAGTATGTTAGTGACTTAACGCTGTTATAGGGCATGAGGGCCAATTTAATTAATAATTTCAGTTAACAAACCTACTCTAAATGCGAGTACCAGTTCCGGTGTAACAAAGAATTTTCACCCCCCAACAATAGTTTACTAATGTATTTTTCGTCAGTATGGCAGTTTCGTTATGATTTAAAAGTAATAATAAAACAAAAAAACAAAAAATTGAGTTAACTAGAGATAAAATATTGCAAATAATTATTTATTACCTTATTAATTATTTGTTATAATTATTTTAAAAAAGTATAACCTTGTTTACTATTCTTGAAGTATTTTATTTACTGAGTGTAATAAGCAAGGTTAATAAAGGGTCGAGAGAATATTAAAAAAAAATGTCCTACGTTTTTTTTCAATGTGATACGTAATTTTATTTTCAAATTGATACTTTTTTGTTGCTCAATTCTTTAATAAAATATAGAGCGATATACAGTAGTGTTTTACAAAATAAATTGAACTGTAGTATTTTACTATATTGCTTCCATAGTTACTGCGATTCAAATTACTGTGCTCTTCAACTCCTGATGCTGCCTTACTCAATGTTAAATAAATTAGTGTTCTCGAATATTCATTACGTAACTAGAGAGCCGCTTAACAACATAAACCAATATTGGATATTGAGTTCCGTTTTGGAGTACGCCCTGCAGCCAATAAAGTTACAATAACTTTTGTGTGTGTGCATGGATTTTCCTCAAATTACGTGCAAACCTTTTCAATGTCGATGCTCTTTCAACACTAATACAATATAAGAAACTCCACCATAAATATTTTAATTTACTTTTTTCGCCGGGAAAAAAAGTAAAATCAATACAATCCTAAGGGTTATCTTTTCTCCCGATTTTGAGGTATATTCGAGGGAAAAAGTAACAATTTCAGAATAAAAATTATAATGATTAATACATAATTACATTGTTACAAAATAATAATTAATAATTACATAATTACATAATTACAACGTAATTACATAATTACGTTGTTAATACATAATTGCATTTCATTTGTTTTAAGACGCTCGTTCCTTGAATTGTTAGTAGTAGTTACCTTGGTTACATAAACAAATAAACAAAAAAATTCGCCCGATAAGGGGATTGAACCCTTGACCTTAGGATTAAAAGTCCCACGCTCTACCATCTGAGCTAACCGGGCAAGTAAGAACATGCCCAGATTAATTTCAACATTAGTTATAGTTAGTAGTTTATTGACCATATATGATATGGTTATCCATATCATTAAACAAACAATAATAATAATTGTTTGTTTATTATTTAGTCATTACAACTGCAAATTCACGTTAATAATGAATAATTTAATTTGACGTAAATTTAAGTTAAGTCATCAAGTGACGTCATGTCAAGTCAAGTGATGTCAAGTTAAGTCAAGTCAAGTAACTTAATGTAAGGCGATGTTAAGTCAACTGATGTCATGTCAAGTGCTGCCGAGTGTCAACTCATAGTCTCATATCCATTAAAACCCTCGTTGCTTTCGTTCTGCACATCTGGACACCAATTACACTGCTTACATCATTTCACTACTGAACTACAAAATATATTGATATATCGTTCAGTTTGCTAAACCAGGTGGTTTAGGATTATAGTCAAGCAGTACTCATATCCATTGAAAGTCTCGTTGCGCTCTTGTCATAAAAATAAAAAGCTTATACATCATTCCACTACGGGTATTGAACTAGATGATAAGTCATTCAATGTGCTAAATCTGGCCGTTTAGGATTATTTAGTCAACGCAGTACTCGTGTTCATTATAAAGCCTCGTTGCGCTCGTCCTGTTTTGATTGGAAGTATCTTTCATTAACATACAGTGACGACCTTTATAACTATATAAATTCTTGAAACTGCGTGAGAAACTCCTGATTTATGGTAGATGGATAAAAACATACTACTGTACATTGTACAATAGTACAAACCATGCAAGCTTTTGAGAAAATACCGACCCCGCCAGGTTGGTTATAAATAGCCGCATTATTGAACCGGAATTTCAATCCAGAATAATCTGTGTAAATTTCATTACGACAGAGTTTGATAGTTATTGCAGCCGTGGCGCGCTGACACTATGTCGTAGCACTCTGTATGACTGACTATATAACTACATCTTTTATAATACTTTATCAGAAGACAGTCTGCAAGCAGCAAGCAATTAGTCTGTGATGTGTTACTGAAAGCCTATTTAATCCCAGCTGTTTCTGTTATATACCGTTGTCTTGACAGTGCATCATAGTAACTAAGCGCCTCCTGTAAATGTATTGGCTGTTACTGCTTTCTACCTTATCCTTAGCATATGTCAAGTCTGTAGGTATGTATGTCAACCGCAGATCATATAACTACAAAATAAACATATCAACCATAATGGAAACTAGGACCATAAACAACAGGCTCAGCGTACACCCAGATAAATTTGAGGTTATGATTTTTTGCACCCATCAGCGCTTTTAACTTATGTAGAGAACTTCTCTGTGGAACATAACATACTGTACATAATGGTGTGTCACTCCCTGTATCCAGGCACTGTAAACTACCTGGGATGCCCACTGGATCCAACGCTGTCCGACAAAGTGGCTGCTCGTAAAGCCATCAGGAAGGGGATTCTTCGTTTCATCTACAGAAACTCGGCGTCACTCGCAGGACTGAACAGATTCTACTGTAACACTTCTTTGCAACTCGCTTATACAACCTCACCTCGATTTTGCATCTCCTTCGTGGTACTTCGGGGCTTCCTCCCAACTACGAAAACAGATCGAGGCGTTGCATCGTAAATGTATACGCTTCTATTTCTCACACCAACCCCATTCTCACATAGGCGTTCCAGACTTGTTCTCCATAAACTGGCTTCCCCATCGTGAGCGCGTCTATCAAACAATCCTCACTATCCTCTGTTTACACTCCGTGGTGGGCCAAGAAAGTTTCGCGTACCAGTGTCCCTTATTCTTATGGAACCAACTGCCCCAAAGCGTAACAATAAGTTTCGAATCAATTGAATCTTTCAAACAGGAAGTAAAATGGTTCTCGAAAAAATCATGTCATTCGATTTATCAATAGGCCCTACACAAGTAACTAAATTCCTAGGATTTTAGACTAGACTAGATATATTTATTTTATATATATTTGTATTTATCTTTCAATCTAGATAAATGTATATTTTTGACAACCGAACATACGTACTTTATATTTGTGTCCAACTTGCCGGCCCTAAATTTATTCATAATATTGTTCTAAAAATCCCCACTGCAATTACTCTTCATTTTTATCTTAAGCACACCATACACCATTTTTTTTACACCACGTACACCATTTTCGGACAACTCTTCGATTTATCACTCTCAGCGTTTCAAAATTGTTTGGTTTTGGGTAAAATTTGGCATATACAGTAGGTGCCTAAGATGCTATTCTACATGACAGGTCAGAAAAAAAAATTTTTCGCTATTTAATATTAGTTAATACTAGTTAACAATAAAAAAAAACTTGGTTGCGCTTAAAACCCTAAGGCTTTTACAGTTTTGAACCTAATCACATGAAAGTTTTTTATATGATATATCAAAGATGGGGCAACATAACTATCAGGCGAAATTTCGTTAAATTAATTCTGCACCGCTAGGTGGCGCTGCAAATTTATGCTAATTTTTAGGTTTTTTATAAATAGTATTAAATTTTATTAACAAAAAATTTCGAAAAGTTGTCTGATACTTTTATGCAGGGTGGCTATCTAGACAGCCACAGGAAGTTTCAGACTATTTACTCAAAAATTGTAGAAGTAGTAGGGTTTTGAAGTTGACAATTTCATGAAAAAAATATTTGGAGATAATCGACCTTTCATTATACGTAGTAATAGTAATTTCAATAGGATTCCCTAAATGGAAATTTACATAACTTGAAAACTAAAAGAGCAATTAAATAGCGGTTTTCAGATTTAGAAACACCATGCAATGGTGCATTATAATAGACCATAAAAGAAATTTCGACATATTTTGGACCAAATGGATTTAAATGGATTTTTACAATATGAGATTATTCGGTGTATTGTACTGAACCATGACCTACTAAACCTAAGGTTTAGTAGGTCATGACTGAACACACCAAATTCATATTTATTTTATAAATATTTATATTTTTTAAAAATATATAAATATTCTTATTTTTAATTAATCTCTCTCCACTGCCATTTCAATATCTTTATTTGCGTCTAATTGCTTAATGGTTCGACAGTTTGATATACTGTACAATACAGTAGGCCCTAGTAGTAGATAATTAATTATTATACAGTATTAGTCATACTGTCATAGTACAACGATTTGTGTATGTGTGAATATTTATCCTCTATAATTTTAAATCTACTGTACATATGAGATATACTGTATTTTATTATTTATTTTTATTTGAAAAATGCGCTTTTTCTTACTAATATTTTTCAAATTGAATTGTCAGACAAAAACAGACATACAGTACTTACTACTTACAGACGTTACAGTATGTAAATTTTTATCTTACCCATAGACTTTATGTACGTAGCGTACTGTAAACCTATAGTTCAACGATTTACCAATAATTTTTCCATCACACAGCGAGGGCCCCATGGAAACGAGACGCAGTTTTATGGGGGGCTATCCTCGACGGCAAGTCATATACTAATATTATAAAGCAGCAGCTTGGTCTAGTGGTGACATTACTGTGCTTCCGATTAGGGAGCCCGGGTTCGATCCCTAGATTGGGCAGCACTGTTTGGGCACAGTGCTTTAAATGCTGCAGCCTAACCCAACCCCGGCTTTCCCCCAATTTTTTCTACAAATCTTAATGAGATAGCATGAAATTTGAAACAGAGATAGTTTCACCTCTCTCCTCCTTGCTGGGTGAGCTATAATTTTTATTTTTTTCTTTCATTCTTTAGCTACAAGCGTTTGAAAAAGGTGTCTCCGTCGGCATTGCGCCAGTTACACCGCAGTTATTCTTCAACTTTATAGCGATTTGTTAATATTGACAGAAAGCTGGACATGCAAGGATTCCAAATATGTATCACAATCTGAATTTCATCGTAAAACAGCAGAGATATGGGCATTATAAAGTTGCATGGTGTTACACCTGCGCAAGGTTATTTTATTCTATTAAAAAAATACACCATATTCTAGAACATGTTGTTTATCCCATACGTAGCTGGTCAACAATGCAATAACTCTGTAATCATACTATTGTGTAGCTATTCGTATAGGCCTATAAACAAAGTGTTATGGAATATGGCACCAAAGAATATGGATTATTAATTAAATAGAATAAAATAGCCTCGCGCAGATGCTAAAATCATGCAACTTTTGAACGCTCATATCTCAGCTATTTTACGACCAAATTCAGATTATGATACATATTTGGAATCCTTGAATGGCCCGCTGTCCGTCAATATCAACAAATCGCTATAAGGTTGAAGAATAACTGCTGTGTAACTGGCGCAATACCGACGGAGACACCTTTTTCAAACGCTTGTAGCTAAAGAATGAAAGCAAAAATAAAAATTCTGGCTCACCCAGCAAGGAGGAGGGAGGTGAAACTATCTCTGTTTCAAATTTATGCAAACTCATTAAGATTTGTAGAAAAATTTGGAGAGGGGGGGGGGGGGGGTGTCCATGTACCTCAATAACGACAATTCCAGGACATGTGTACAGTATGTCAATTTTATTTTCAGTAACATATATAAATATTTTTTATAAAGATAGAGTACAGACATTTCTTAAATCATTGCATTGGCTATTTGGTACCGGTACTTTTGTTTTTCTGCTAACTCGTTTTATTCGTTTATTATGTTACCGTTATTGTTCATTATTATTTAATTCCAATCGCTCATTTCTGCCTTTCAGCCTGTGCTTTCAGGCTTTCAGAAAAATGTCTGTAGCCTTCTGCCAGACTACAGTCAGACAGTACTGCAGTACAGTCTGACAGTACAGCAGTAGTGCTGTATCTATTGCCTATGTCAATTTCTTCAGCCTACTGCAGTACACTGCTGTACTGTTTACCAATTGACTGCGACTGCCTACTGGCCTACGCCTACCGCTGTACCGCATCGGGACCTGACTAACTGCTACCGATCTGCTGGCAGGCTGGTGGCGGGTGCGGGTGTCAGTCTCAGTGTGTTTCTAGTCGTAGCCCTACGTGCTGCACTGAGCACTGCCAGTTGCCAGTCGGTGAGAAGTCAAAAATTGGACTTCAAGTCCAATTTTAGACTTCAAGTCCAATTTTAGACTTCAAGTCCAATTTTGGACTCCAAAGTCCAATAGGCCTATTGGACTTTAGTACAACTCCAAGTGTACCCATACTGCCATACTGTATATCGGTATTTAAATCAAAATGGCATCCCGTATCAGTACATATATATTACATAATTACAATGCAACATTATTTTAATGATCAAATTAATTATTATATGTATTATACTGTTATAAACAGGGATCGCACACGTACAGTCAGACATCAGTAGTTACTTTTTGCGGTAGTGGTATAGCTTTGCACTATGCGGTAGCCTTACTGCCTTAGCGGTGTATACCGCGGTAGCGTAGTTGAGTTATAGCTGTATAGTTCATTCATACCCACAGTGCCACAGACCCATACTGCCATACCTGTGGTATTTTCGTATGGCAAAAATAAGACTACTGTAAACTGTAACCTATTGTGTTATTGAGTTAATGTTTATTGACTAATTGTTTTGATTAGGTTCACTGTGTCAAGTACAATGCACACATCTCTGCATCTCCAACCAGACACTATATAACATTGGAGTTGGAGGTGTCTCATTCAGTCATTGGTTCCCCCAAGCTTGACACTAGAACAAAGCCGCCTCCGCTTTGCAGGACATCGCTTTAAGCCTTGAGGACCAGCCAGTGCACCTCATGGAGTGAATAAGCATGGTGGACAGCCCATGACTTTCTTGAGACGCATCTTTCTTACTGTCTTAAAGGACACTGGCCTTGAAGATGCGGATGATCTAGCAAATGTCATGGGTGATAAGGCTGTAAGAGTGTAAGGGAGTTGTGGAGGCGCACTTTTGTCAACAAGCCGTCACAGCATTCTTAATACATTATAGGGCCTATATATATATAATGCAGCTGCAATGAATCATGCCGATTGTAGTAGTAGTATGTGGTGAGGTGAGGTTATAGGGCTCCTTCAATTGGTAAAGTCAAAAGTGGGCGTTTATTGTTTTAGTTAGAAAAGCCTGCCTCTGTAACCTGTTCCTTTCCCTCAATTGGTTTATGATTATGACGTGTGTTACTTGTTACTTCTGTACTTATTATGTGGAGACCCCAACACGTTTTAATCAGTTACTAATCCCATTTCATTATCCTGTTATCCAGCCGTTTTATAATACCCTCCCTGTTTGTATGGAAAAATTAGAAGAGATGGTGGTAGCATCAACTTGTAGTATTTCTTTCTGATAGGGCTCCCATAGCCTTAGACGAAATCGTAGCTTGTACTGTAGTTAGCCTTAGCAGCAGCTGCAGTTGGCTAACCTGCCATTGCTACCACTCTACCAGTATCCAACAAATATAATTTGTAATTAAATATTTGTTGGAGCATAATCTAATCTTGTTCGCGCTTTCGAAGACCTTTAGCAGTTTAACCTGCCAAAATTTATATGTCTTTTAGTTAATTAAAACCACTTTAGCATATGACAATAATTTATGCTAATACGCAAAACATTAGCCGAAGTCAGCCCATGCGCGATCATTCACCCGATGGATCTACACCCGGGAGACTGAATTCGGATGCTTGAATTGTATTATTACAGTGTAAGGTTGCAGTGTATACCTAATGTATTATTCGATAGATCGTTAATAATTAATCTCTGACAGATATTATTGGCTTTCGGGAAATATTAACAGTTCCTTTAGGACGTGGCGCTTTATCTATTTAAACAGAACTAGGACTTATACTAAACGCAACGATACTGCTTGGGATTGAAGTATAAAGCGTATTCTTTAGGAAATACTTTGTTACCAATCACAATCATACACACTATTCTGCCGACAGTCAGTACATTTGATCACACATAAAGAGAGCAGTAATTGACTCACGTAGGGTCTGCTAAATAACATTGGATTCAATACACACCACATTAATATAAATCGCAATTGTTATATATAGCCGGTCTCTCTAACCTGTAGTGTTATCAAGAAAATTGGGAATTGGGTGATTTATCCGTATTATCCAAATAGCAATATTTCCATCAACAAATATTTACAATTAATAACTGACGGTAAAATAACAGTACAAACAATATGATTAATGAGTTAGTTAAGTTAGTGAGTTTAGTTAGTTAGGTAACAGTTTATACTTTCGATAATTCAAGCAGTTTACGGTACAGCAGTATCTATCCAAAAATGCCGGTGTTTCTGGCTTAGACAGCAATAACAACAAAGTATAGACTACTATCAAGCCTAAACAAACTACAGTATGTGCAGTTTCTGAAACTGTTAGTTAGTATGCGTTCTAACACGGTAGTACGACTTACTCTTTAAGAGGGGATTGACCTTACCGCTTATGGCTGCCCCAACTTACTAACGGCACTTGATCAGACCAACTCTACACACGCAGCAATCCCTTCAGACCTAAAAATAGCTAGACAACAATCCAGCCTACAAATATTTGAGTAATAACTATTACGGTACCTGAACAGACCACACAAACAAACACAGGCTAAAACACTGGCAGACTACGATCAAGCCTAAATAAACTACAGTATATGCAGATTCTGAAACTGTTAGTTAGTATGCGTTCTAACACGGTAGTACGACTTATTCTTTAAGAGGGGATTGACCTTCAGCATATGGCTGCCCCAACTTACTAACGGCACTTTATCAGACAAACTCTACACACGCGGTAATCTCTCCAAACTCAACAACAGTCAGACAGCAGCTCAGCCTACAATTATCTGAACAATCTGAGCAGGGTCACACGCCTTCTGCTCAATATTAGCCTACTAGTAAATAAAACCGACAGAAATAAGTAAACTATACAAACCCTGCAAACATTTTACGTTAATTACGCTAATCTAACGTTAGACTTTAGTCTGTTTTAGGTTAGAAAAATAAAGTTATAAAAATAACTTAGAACAAACGTTTTCTAACGTCTTATAATCGTTTAAAAACTACATATCTAAAATCAACTAAACCCAAACGTTAAACCGACGTTCAATTTTAACATCAATTTTTAACGTTATTTTGAAACGTCTGAGATTGGTTAAATTTAATCATGAACAAAAATGACTAAACACAAACGTTAAACAGACGTTGAATTTTAACATCAATTTTTAACGTTATTTTGAAACGTCTGACATTGGTTAAATTTAATCATGTACAAAAATCACTAAACCCAAACGTTAAACAAACGTTGAATTTTAACATAGATTTTTAACGTTATTTTGAAACGTCTGACATTGGTTAAATTTAATCATGAACATAAATCACTAAACCCAATATTAAACAAACGTTGAAATTTAACATCGATTTTTAATGTTAATTTAAAACGTCTGACATTGGTTAAATAGAATCATTCTTGTATTAGAAAATTGTAATTTAATTTAGTCACGTTAATATTTATTGCACCAGGTCCCCCGGAATATAGTGTTGTAATTCAGTGTCATGCAACTATCACTCAAGTTGTACCTTGTGGTCTTACTTTTGTACCTGGGGGGGAGGGGGTGTGGTCTTACTTTTTTCCCTGGGGGGGGGGGGGGGTCTTACTTTTGTACTAGGGGGTCTTACTTTTGTTTCAGGGGAGTCTTACTTTTGTGCCAGGGGGGTCTTACTTTTGTACTTGGCGGGGTCTTACTTTTTGTACCTGGAGGGGTCATACTTGGACTTACTTTTGTATCTGGGGGTCTTACACTACTTTTGTACCTAAGGGGGGGAGGTCTTACTTTTGTACCTGGACGTCTTACTTTTGTTCCAGGGGAGTCTTACCTTTGTACCTGGGCCACGTGGGTCTTACGTTTGTACCTGGTGGCCTTACGTTTGTACCAGGGGGTCTTAGTTTTGTACCAGGGGGTCTTACTTTTGTACCTTGGGGGGGGTCTTACGTTTGTACCTGGGGGCCTTACGTTTGTACCAGGGGGTCTTACTTTTGTACCAGGGGGATTTACTTTTGTACCTTGGGGGGGGGGGGGGGGTTTACGTTTGTACCTGGGGGGTCTTACTTTTGTACCTGGGGTGGGTCTTACTTTTGTACCAGGGGGATTTACTTTTGTACCAGGGCGGGGAAGGGGGGGTCTTACTTTTGTAGGGTCTTTGGTCTTAAGGTGTTGGGTCTTGGGTCTTAGGTCTTTATTTTGTACTCCCATAATATAACTACTGTAACTGCAGGTCTGGGGGTCTTACTTTTGTAGGGTCTTTGGTCTTAAGGTGTTGGGTCTTGGGTCTTAGATCTTTATTTTGTACTCCCATAATATAACTACTGTAACTGCAGGTCTTTATTTTGTACTCCCATAATATAACTACTGTAACTGCAATATTAATTAGTTTACATGTTCTTCAATATATTATTGTGATGTGGATGTGCATTATTATTGAATTTATAACGATGCAATATTGAATATTTCTTTCAATTTTGGTATTATTTTTTTATACTGTAGTTTTGTTTATTTCTCATATTTTTGTTTATTGAAGTTTATTTAGTCAATACTGTATATAGTACAGTACGTTATGCCGATTTATATTACCGATATACCGTAAATTTAGCTTTGAATTATTTTTTATTCCGGGCAAAATTTGTTAAATAAGTTCATTTTCGACTGCCAATTATTTATATAAAAACGGCACTACGTTTATTCAGTGTGAGTGGCTAAATAAAATAAACACCATTCGTTACCATGGTTAAATTATTGGTGAGGTTTGATATACAGTGTAGTTAAGTTAATATAAACAATAAATTGGTTTCATTCTACCCCCAGCGTCTGCAAAAAACGCAAGTCTAACGTTAAATGACGTCAGACTCTAAATAGTTATTAATTTCCTATAATTTAATTTTAAATTATAAATTAAATTGTTTGATAACTAATAAATTTAAATAATTTAATCAAATGATTTATCTAACGTAGAGGCCAAATAGGTATGTGATAGTATTTTATATAAATCTAAACAAATTTCTTAGCAATTGATCAAAAGTCGTCATAATTCTTCTCAGAAATAATCCGCTATTTATTTTGCCTAAATGCATTGAAGGTTCCACTCCTAAGGTATAGTAGGTGTAGGGGCGTAGGCGTAGGCTGTGTAGGTTAGTGTTAGGTCCCCCCCAGTCCCATGCAGGTCCACCAAGTAACTACCGCTGTGGTCCATGAAGTAAATCTCAATCATACATGATCTTTTTTATGCTTTTGAATAAAAAATAACGTATTAGTGACGTATTTTTTAAACGTATTATTGACGTATTTTTTTAACGTATTTATTTAACGTAGTAACCCCGGCCAATAATACGTTAATTTAACGTAATGGTACGTTCATAAATAACGTTCATAAAATACGGCTGTTAACGTTATTTTCAGACATGAGTTAATTAGTATGATTTGAGTACAATTTATGTATATTTTTAACGTAGCAACCCCGGCCAATAATACGTTAATTTAACGTAAGGGCACGTTAAAAAATAACGTTGGAATGGTAGAATATTAACGTAAATTAACGTTAAATTAACGTCAAAATGTTTGCAGGGAAAGAATGAGGGGTGGTCAATCCCTATTCCCCTGGCAGCCTACAATATACAATAGATCACAATCGAAATAATACTAAATGTACTTGTACAGCAGTACCGGTACCGGTGATGACAGTTAGGCCTACTGACCTACAGAAGCACCGGTTCAATTTTACCAGTCACTACGGTATTTTGCAACCTTATTGCCTACTGCAATAAGATTATAACTGTTACTGTTCGCGCTTTTGAAGACCTTTAGCAGTTTAACCTGCCAAAATTTATATGTCTTTTAGTTAATTAACACACCTTTAGCATACGACAATATTTTATGCTAATAAACAAAACATTAGCCGAAGCCAGCCCATGCGCGATCATTCACCCGATGGATCTACACCCGGGAGGCTGAATTCGGATGCTTAGATTTTATTATTGCAGTGTAAGGTTGCAGTGTAAGCCTACTGTATTATTCGATTGATCGCTAATATGTAATTTCTGACAGATATTATTAACTTTCGGGAAATATTAACAGTTCCTTTATGACGTGGCGCTCTATCTATTTAAACAGAGCTAGGACTTATACTAAACGCAACGATAAGGCTTATGATTAAAGTATAAGTCGCATTCTTTAGGAAATGCTTTGTTACCAGTCACATCACACTCACAATCATGCACACTATTCTGCCGACCGTCAGTATATTTGATCACACATAAAGAGAACAGCAATTGACTCAGGTAGTGTCTACTAAATAACATTAGATTCAATACACACCACATTGATATAAATCGCAATTGTTATATATAGCTCGCCTCTCTAACCTGTAGTGTATCAAGAAAATTGGGAATTTTGGGTGATTTATCCGTATTCTCCAAAGAGCAATATTTCCATCAACAAATAGATACAATTAATAACTGACGGTAAATAGCAGTACAAACAATATGATTAGTGCAGTTAAATTAAGTGAGGTAACACCGCCGGTAACAGTTATACTTTCTATAATCTAAGCAGTTTACTAGAGTTCTTACCAAAAAGCCGGTGTTTCTGGCTTAGACAGCAATAACAACAAAGTATCAAGTAAAAGCAGTAAGACTGAACACTCTCCTTATGATCGGCTGAAAAGCTACACGTCGACAGGAAAAATCGCTCTGATTGGCTCAAGCCAAACAAAGAACCATGCGTCCAATGGCTGTTTCCATGTCAGCAACCAGCTGTTAGATGTCGTAATATGAATCATCACGGCTAAGCTGTGAAAGGTAGTTGGTGCATTACAGGTTTTTTGCCTTACCATGTCCGCCAAAACACGTATATAGCAGAATGACTTTTATGTCCGTTAAAACACCTGTAACGGTACCTTGCGGGCGAGGGGAATATATATACAGTTAGAGAACCTTTTTAGAGTATTCCAGCGCCTGGGGGAAACTGGATTGCGAAGCAAAAGGGGCCAGTTATATCCCACAGAAGCTTTTACAATTATTATTAAGAAAGTGACAAACTGTAGGAAAATATCCTGAGGCCAAAAATCTGTGTCGACCTTTAATTTAAATATGAAATTACAAATTCGTTGAATTTGCCTATTTCACAGACAGTCTACTACCTTCACATATAAGCTTTTGAAATAACTACATCTGAAAATCCGAGAACTCAAAAATAATGTCAATCAAATATCTGTAAGAAAATTACAGCAAAATAATGAAATGATTAAATTAAATCAAACTTGATAATATAAAAATTGCAATAATTAAGACAACGGAGTTTTCGCCTCTACTGTACTGGATACTCATTGCACAGTTTGACACATACTGTTCTCGTATTCTCTTTATTTCTAATTGTTTTAAATAACACTAAAACTTTATTCAAAGACACGGTCGGTAAATTACTCTTAACACAATAAAGAATCACTTTATTCAAACATTAAATTTACGTAATATAAGTACAATAAGTCAATTTATCTTTAAATTATCTTTACAATTAGGCCTACATATTTATTTTTGCAATTGCAAACGATACTACAGTATAATGACATTATATCAATAGTATTATAATATTAATCATGCACTGTAGCACAGTATACTTAATGGATAACTAAAATAGAAAATATGTGACACTATTTTATGATAAATGGGTATTCAGAGCAACTAGAATATAAATGTAAAATAATGACATGCGGATAACAACTAGGCTACTGTAGGTCTAATTCAATATTTCAATACCGATATTTCTACAGTATAACGTTAAAACATTACACAGTTATGAGTCCTTTATTTCTTTATTGCTTCATTTATAAGTCATAAAATAACATAGGGTGTAAGTACACGATTAAAATTAAGGTTACATGATTAATGATTATATGATTACACGAGGTTACATGATTAATGATAACAATGTTTCTCATGATTATTAAATGTTACATTTCAATTTTCATGATAATTCACTTTCGTCTACTAGAGATAATTCCACACTAGAAACTGTAGAATTTCCTTGTGGGCTTAGATAGTTTGTTATAATGTTTGGGTTGTCATCTGTTTCAATAGCGGGGCTGGTATCAGACAGACTGTAGCGTAAACGCGCAGGTTTTACCATGTTGGGGTGAATAAGGGTGCTTACACTTTTACGACCTGGCCTAGTTAACCGTAAATTTTCACCTTCAATTGCCTGTACCCTGTAAGGCCCAAGATATTTTGCTCTGAGCTTTCGTGACAAGCCAACGGGACATTCCCTTTCTTCTATGAATACGTAGTTTCCTACTTTATATTGCGGTACAACTATGTTGTGACTGTTATTATAATTCCGAATGAATCTAGATTGAGCTTGTTTTTGTAATGACTCTGCATTTTTCCTACTGATCAAAACTGTTTTCGCTAGTCGTCTAGTATAGTCATCTAAACTAGCATTGTCGGTCGCTTTAAGTAAAACAGCGTCTGAAGGTAATGTTGCTTCACGACCGTAGGTAAGGAAAAATGGAGTTTGATTGACAGTTGAATGTATAGAAGTGCGATACGCAAAAAGTACAGCTGGGAGACACTCATCCCAGTGTAATTGGTCAGAATCGGTATAGATAGACAGCATGGTTACTAGAGTTTGATTTAATCGCTCTACCAACCCTACGGTTTGTGGATGATAAATCACTGCGGATTTTTGGTCAACTCCAAGCATTTGCGTGACACTTTGGAACATTCGAGATAAAAAATTCGAATCCTGGTCGGTAAGTAATACGCGTGGTGCACCGTGGCGACTGACCACCAAGTCTATAAATGCCTTAGCTACTGTATTTGCACTTTTGTTAGCGGTTGCCACGCCCTCCGGCCACTTAGTTAAACTATCCGTAAACAGTAAAATAAAACGGTTACCGGAAGCAGAAGAATGAAAGGGTCCAAGTAGATCTAGTTCACACCTATCAAAAGGGTTTCCTACTACTGGTAATGGGTGCAGTGGAGACACAATTTTTAATCGCGGTCTTTTGGCCAACTGACACGGTAAGCAAGTTTGACAGTGCTTAAATATATCTTTTCGCATCGTAATCCACCAATATTTGTTTCTAACCTTATAATAAGTTTTATTAAACGCATAATGTCCACCACACGGTTGATCGTGAAAAGTGCGAATTATTTCTTGCTGAAACTGTTTAGGTACTACTTGTAGATTTTCCTCACCTCGACGCCCAATATAGTACATAAAACCTAACTGGTCAATAGAGACTAAAGTAGCTAAGCGCTTCAAAGCTACGAAATTAATATCAGACAATGCTGGACCTTGCTCGTTGAGTTTCATACGCTGGATTGCTTCCAATGTGGGATCGGTTGCGATTGCTAATAGCCATGCACTCTTACAATTATTGTTTTCCTTTGGTCGCCTTTCAGTTTCATGCCCAGCACGTATAACATTTACAGTAATGGGGTTAGAGTCAGGTTTTATAATTTCCCTGTTATTTATGATATTTATATCCGGACCAACTTGTATGTTATCGATGTCGCTATCTGGTTGAAAAGCTGATACTGGATTTCTGCTCAAAGCATCGGGGGCAAAATGATGCTTTCCAGGCCGGTGTTCAACTTCAAAATCGTACTGCTGCAAGGCTAAGCACCATCGCGCTATCCGTCCGGTTGGTTCTTTTACTGCTAATATGTGCTTCAAAGCAGAATGATCAGTGATAATTTTGAATTTCGTACCAATCAAGTAGTGTCTGAAGTAATGTACACCCCAGACAACTCCAAGACCCTCCAATTCAGTAATATTGTAATTCTTCTCGGCTGGTTTTACAGATCTACTTGCGTAGCCTATAACTACATATTTACCACCTTGAAATTGTTCTAGAACGGCGCCTAAGCCAACTATAGAGGCGTCTGTCATCAACCGATAAGTCGAAATACAGTAAGGTTCTGAGTCAGTAGATGGTAGAATAGGAAAACCAAGTACAGGTGGATTCGTTAATTTCGTTTTTAATGTCTGAAATGCTTGTTCCTTATCAGCTGTCCAACTGAATACTACATTTTTCTGTAACAGCTGTGCTAACGGCGAAGCTATTTTCGCAAAATCCTTTATGAACTTACGGTAAAATGAAGCAAGTCCTAAAAATTGACGAACCTGAGTTATTGCGGTTGGCCGTGGAAACTCACTTACTGCTCGTAGATTCCTAACAGCTGGTTTTATTCCCTGCGCAGTTATTTCATGACCTAAATATGTAACCTTTTCTGCAGCAAACGTACATTTTCGTAGCTTTAGCTTTAAACCTGCAGCTTCGATACACTCTAGTACACTATCAATGTCATGTAAATGTTGTTCAAATGTTTCCGAATAAATAATGACGTCATCTAAGTAAACGAGGCAAATTTTATTACTTAATCTACCTATAACTTTTGACATTAGTCGTTGAAATGTACTGGGTGCTCCTGCCAAACCAAAAGGCATGCGACGGAAATTCCATTGGCCGCTGTTTGTGATGAAACTAGTTTTATCACGATCTTTGTCAGCTATTGGTACATGCCAATAACCGCACGTTAAGTCAAGAGTGGTAAAATATGCATTACCACCTAATTGATCAATCACTTCATCTATTCTAGGCAAAGGGTGTAATGGAATTCGAGTTTGAGCGTTTAGCCGTCTGTAGTCAACACAAAATCGCAATCCTCCATCGGGTTTTTGTGCAATTACTACTGGACTCGCCCATGGGCTAGAGCTTTCTTCAATCACGTTTTCTTTAATCATCGTCTTAATGGTTTCATCAACGAAATCACGGTGTTTGTATGGTATACGGTACGGTCTCTGACGAATGGGAGGCCCATCAGCATCAATTTCATGCGAAATTAAGTCACAATATCCTACATCGTAATCGTTATTAGATATTACATTGTAGTGCTTAAGTAGGACGTCATGTAAAGCTCTAGTGTGTGTGTCGTCTTCTAAAGTAGGGAATTTAGATATTATGTCCGCATCAGGGTCAGTTGGTGAGTCTAATTTATTTACATTCGGTGTAGCAGTATTTATTATTTCAGTATGTGGCTCAAGATCACCTATTCGACTATTCTTTTGAAGAATTATTCGCTTATTATTGGGATTCATAATGCGACACAAAATAAGACCCTGGTCTACTGTATTTAGTGTACGAGCTCCTATTAAGCCATTCTTACCTAAGCCAGTTGCATTCGGTTCAAATAAGCCTACCACTACATTAGACTTAGACTTAGGCCTACATTCTAATGCCACACCAACTGGTCGACCATGTACTATAGCTTCGTGGTTTGGTGGAATTAAAATATTTCGATCGGCGACAACACGGAAGACGTGTAAATGCTTGGTAGTATTATTTTTATGTTCAATGCTCGTGCTTGTATTAGGCTCACTATTTCCTTGTGCAACTACTTTAGCGTTTGTTGATGGAGAATTAACATAATTGGGTGAAAAGGGGTTTGTATTACTAAGTAAAGGTGGTGAATTAATTTCCTGGGCAATAATAGGTTCTGTCTCTTCTAATTGACTTACTGCTTCCTGAAATACTTTTCTCTCACTGCAGTTAATATGTACACGTAATGCACCTAATGTTCTCAAGCCCAAAATAATTCCAGAATTACACTCTAACTCTTTGGCAACTAAAGCACGAACCAACGCTGTACGCCCTCCCGCTTCAATGTTTAACCAAACGGCACCTAAAATAGGGATGGTCGTTCCCGCAAAATCCCGTAGATATATTCCAATTGGTTCAATTACTGTACCCGGTTGTACTTTATTTAGCAATCGTTCGCTAATCATAGTAGTTTGGGCGCCTGTATCTACGACACCTGACTCAATATAACGGCCCTCTAAAATTACGTCAAGGAACATATCATGAGGGGGTGTTTCAGTAAAATTCACTATTACAGTCTTATTATTGAAAGATGACGGTGGGGGGTGCCTGTTGCTTGGGAAAAATGTAGGATTACCAACTGGTGATGTATTTTGATTATGTATTGGAGCTGTGTTTCTTATTGTATTATCACTGGGGTGTACTGTATAATTCCTATTATTACCATTATTTTGGTGTGATATATTTCTATCGGTATTTCTGTTATAATAAGGTCTAGATTCAGATTGATAATACTAATTGCGTGAATCAACAGGAGAATAACTATTATAAAGCTGGTGTTGCTGCGGATGGCCGTTGTAATTTTGTTGTCGCCAAGTTCTACTCTGTTGAAAATTACTTTGTCCCCTGTTTACCCCACTTGGATTACTACTGTGGCCATTAAAACGGTTAAATCTTGGCGGTGGTGGATAATAAGATAAATGTTGATTTTGCCGGTTTGGATGCCGAAAGCAATCGATAGTTTTATGGCCAGCTTTAAAACAAATGTCACAAACGATAGTTGCCTTATTATTTTGTGCTAAGGGACCTACTGTTTGCCGGTCTAGTGCAGTTACAAGTTTGTCAACAGCCGTTTCTAAATTTGCAAGTCGGTGAGTTAAAGACTGGGAATTACTATCCTTATTAGCTTGATCTCTATTAGTTTCTCTATAACTGCTTACTACTGTATTGGGATTGAATACCTGGTCCAAATCTGCTCGAGTCAGTGGCAAGGACAAGTTTGGGTTTTCAAGCCTCACACTTTGCTCTATGTGCCGCGCTATAGCAACCACAGAATCTAAGTCATCCGTTGCTTTGACTTTCTCACTCACTCTAGATAAAATTACCTTCTGTAAACCATGTAAAAATCTATCCCTCACGCGAATTCGCATATCTCTACTATTACTAGTACTTAATGCACGCTTTGCCACTTGCATAAGTCTTTCATAAAAATCGTCTACACTCTCATCCGTTTCCTGTTTCATAGCTGAAAAAATTGTATAATAATAAGTTTGACTCTCACCATGGCTAAAACGTAACAACAATTGTTGTTTAAGTTCCTGGAAGGGAAGTAACTCCAAACGCCCGATATTTTGGTCGTACCATCTGCCCGCTTTTCCCTCTAAATATCCTGGTAAAACTGTTGTACATTTACCTAACGACCAATTGTTTGCTATTGCGGCCCGCTCAAAACTTCCTAACCATACGTCCACGGGTGGTACATCAGTATCCCCTGGGAGAGTTTTATCACCACTATATTTACTTGGTTTTACAAATATGTGAGTATTATTGTTATCATTAATTCTATTTACTATAGAATTCGCATGTACTGTACCTGGATCAGAAAATAGTCTACGACCTAGACGCTCACCAGAAATAGGGTGTTTGTTCGCGCTTTCAGACCTTTGGCAGTTTAACCCGCCAAATTAGAATGTCTTCTAGATAATAAATCTGCTTTTTAGTCTATGACAAGTATTTGATTCACTACACTAGTCGAAACCAATCCGTGCGCGACCATTCACCCGCTGGATATTCCCGGGAGATTGGGTTCGACGGTTTAATTTT
>JAUCBJ010004455.1:0-14536 GCA_032718475.1 Nemertoderma westbladi | reverse complement strand
CGAAATTGGTTGTGGCTTTTCCCCTTTCAGCATCCGGTTGCAAACATTCAATAATGGTGTGTTTAGCACTCCGGTTTTCCATACCTCCGCTGGGATTTCATCTAATCCACTCGCTTTATTATTGGACATGCTTTTAATGCTTCTTTGGAGTTCGGGAGGTGTGAAGTCCCCTGTTTCTATAGGTAGTGTCTTGTCATATATTTTCCTTGTAGGGCCGACCTCGATGTTTGGTGGCTGCCCAAGCAAGTTGCTGAAGTGATTTTTCCACTTCCCAACACGTTCTTCAGGACTATCGGCGTTGAGGCGCCCCTTTGCTCAACTTTTCTGACCAGATACCTCATTTACAGTTTGCGAGGTAAGTCTTGATTGTTGCTGTATGTGAGTAGTTGTAATTGCATCAGTTTTATCCTGTATGTACTTCTCCTGGCTGATGTTGTAGGCCAATTTAAGATCTTCCTTACCTTTTTCAACCTTGTTGATGTTTTCGGTTGTTCGATTTTGACTTTATAGGCCATCATAAGATATTATCTTACAAGTAACCTCAGAGTCTTGCCATGGCACAAACCGTTTTCGTCTGGGTTTGAATCAGAGAGAAAGTAAAATGTTTGTTGGGCCATTGATTCAACTCACCTGATTCGCTCACGTTCCTCCGGTTTGATTGGCTGAAAGCCTTGATTCTCATCTCTGATTGGCTGACTTCCGATAGGAGTATTGCGATCACTGATTGGCTGGTGGTTTGGTGAGAATAAAGATGCGTCCATTTCTATTCGCTTATTGGCTATCCATTGTTTAAGTTCCCTGTTAACGTTCATTAGTTATTAAAACTCGAAGGGAATTTGTTTAACGATGTTACTATTGACATAACACCCTTATCGACGAATTAACAATATTAAATAAAATTAAAGAGAAAGGAACAGGTTACAGTGGTGCTTTATTCTAAGCAAAACAATGAACTAAAAGTCAATAGAACAGATTACAGTTTATTTTCGACGGAGGAAACCATGTCGATTAAGTGTTTATCCCCAAGTCATACCACCCAAATACGACAGCCACTGGGGAGGAAACCATGTCGATTAAGTGTTTATCCCCAAGTCATACCACCCAAATGTCATACCACCCAAATACGACAGCCACTGGGGAGGAAACCATATCGATTAAGGTCATTGGTCAGTAAGGATGGCACATTTTTGCAAATTCACACTTTTGCTTATAAATCCAGTTTACATCAACCGATTTTAATGGTTGATGGCTCGTTTTGAAGATTAGAGCGAGCTCTACAACATAGATAAAATCTGAGTTGCACACTAATATTGTATTTTCACTACAAGAAGTCAAGTCATAAAAATGTATACCTTGGTGTCTACCTTGGGCGTTGCAAAATATAGTCCCCATGAAATAAGCTGCCATACAGAAATATGACTTGAATATCTTGGCCAATATTATATACCAATCGATAGAGTGGACGTTGCTTCTTCATTTAATCACAAAGGGCACATAAACATGACCCATGGCTTAAAATAACGTCTAGCATAGCAAACTATATAGAATTTCACTTTTTTCTTAAAAAAAATAGTGTAAAAACAACATCTACAGACTGTCTACATGGTGTCGGGATGCCGCCAAATAAACATTTATTGTAATGAGTATTGATTCTGCTTCCCAAATTATATCTATTCGACCCTCCTACTTCCTGCAATTTGACCACACAATCTGTTTAAGGAGGGTAGGACACGATTTTGGATAAATATGTATACCCTTGGAACATAACTTTGACTGCCTGTCATTTTCTACAAACGAACGGGTTTATATCGGCACTTACAATTTTAATTACTTCTATAGAGCCCTTTGTGTTGGCTAAGATAAATTGTCGCTGCCCTTCCCGTTTCTATGATACTGCAGTATATTGGTATACCTTGGTATAAGACGGTATCCCTTGGAATTTGTATCCCTTGGAAGTGAAAGAGTTTGTTCGTTCCAAGGTAGACATTTTTATACCAAGGTAGACAGTTTTAGCTCATTATAGATATTATAATGTTCAAGGTATACTCTATCAGTGTGATAAACAATGGGACAGCAACACGCCAAGCTTCTATAATGTTTTCAAGGTATACAATACAATTAATACACGGTACATAGACGTTTAACAGCCCCAATACGATATAAACAATGGGGCCAAGTTTCAACAACGACTCCAAGGTATACAATGCAATTAATACAACACGGTAGGCGTTTAGGCGTCCACTCCTTTCTACACCCAATATTGATTGTATCCGGGTACTAATCATCCGATCACACCATGTTCCACTCCTTTCTACACCCAATATTGATTGTACCCGAGTACTAATCATCCGATCACACCATGTTCCACTCCTTTCTACACCCAATATTGATTGTATCCGGGTACCAATCATCCGATCACACCATGTTCCACTCCTTTCTACACCCAATATTGATTGTATCCGGGTACTAATCATCCGATCACACCATGTTCCACTCCTTTCTACACCCAATATTGATTGTATCCGGGTACCAATCATCCGATCACACCATGTTCCACTCCTTTCTACACCCAATATTGATTGTACCCGAGTACTAATCATCCGATCACACCATGTGCCACTCCTTTCTACACCCAATATTGATTGTATCCGGGTACTAATCATCCGATCACACCATGTTCCACTCCTTTCTACACCCAATATTGATTGTATCCGGGTACCAATCATCCGATCACACCATGTTCCACTCCTTTCTACACCCAATATTGATTGTACCCGAGTACTAATCATCCGATCACACCATGTGCCACTCCTTTCTACACCCAATATTGATTGTATCCGGGTACTAATCATCCGATCACACCATGTTCCACTCCTTTCTACACCCAATATTGATTGTATCCGGGTACTAACCATCCGATCACACCATGTTCCACTCCTTTCTACACCCAATATTGATTGTACCCGAGTACTAATCATCCGATCACACCATGTGCCACTCCTTTCTACACCCAATATTGATTGTATCCGGGTACTAATCATCCGATCACACCATGTGCCACTCCTTTCTACACCCAATATTGATTGTATCCGGGTACTAATCATCCGATCACACCATGTGCCACTCCTTTCTACACCCAATATTGATTGTATCCGGGTACTAATCATCCGATCACACCATGTGCCACTCCTTTCTACACCCAATATTGATTGTATCCGGGTACTAATCATCCGATCACACCATGTTCCACTCCTTTCTACACCCAATATTGATTGTACCCGAGTACTAATCATCCGATCACACCATGTTCCACTCCTTTCTACACCCAATATTGATTGTACCCGAGTACTAATCATCCGATCACACCATGTGCCACTCCTTTCTACACCCAATATTGATTGTATCCGGGTACTAATCATCCGATCACACCATGTTCCACTCCTTTCTACACCCAATATTGATTGTACCCGAGTACTAATCATCCGATCACACCATGTGCCACTCCTTTCTACACCCAATATTGATTGTATCCGGGTACTAATCATCCGATCACACCATGTGCCACTCCTTTCTACACCCAATATTGATTGTATCCGGGTACTAATCATCCGATCACACCATGTGCCACTCCTTTCTACACCCAATATTGATTGTATCCGGGTACTAATCATCCGATCACACCATGTGCCACTCCTTTCTACACCCAATATTGATTGTATCCGGGTACTAATCATCCGATCACACCATGTTCCACTCCTTTCTACACCCAATATTGATTGTATCCGGGTACTAATCATCCGATCACACCATGTTCCACTCCTTTCTACACCCAATATTGATTGTACCCGGGTACCAATCATCCGATCACACCATGTTCCACTCCTTTCTACACCAAATATTGATTGTATCCGGGTACTAATCATCCGATCACACCATGTTCCACTCCTTTCTACACCCAATATTGATTGTATCCGGGTACCAATCATCCGATCACACCATGTTCCACTCCTTTCTACACCCAATATTGATTGTACCCGAGTACTAATCATCCGATCACACCATGTTCCACTCCTTTCTACACCCAATATTGATTGTACCCGAGTACTAATCATCCGATCACACCATGTGCCACTCCTTTCTACACCCAATATTGATTGTATCCGGGTACTAATCATCCGATCACACCATGTTCCACTCCTTTCTACACCCAATATTGATTGTATCCGGGTACTAATCATCCGATCACACCATGTTCCACTCCTTTCTACACCCAATATTGATTGTACCCGAGTACTAATCATCCGATCACACCATGTGCCACTCCTTTCTACACCCAATATTGATTGTATCCGGGTACTAATCATCCGATCACACCATGTTCCACTCCTTTCTACACCCAATATTGATTGTACCCGAGTACTAATCATCCGATCACACCATGTTCCACTCCTTTCTACACCCAATATTGATTGTATCCGGGTACTAATCATCCGATCACACCATGTTCCACTCCTTTCTACACCCAATATTGATTGTACCCGAGTACTAATCATCCGATCACACCATGTTCCACTCCTTTCTACACCCAATATTGATTGTACCCGAGTACTAATCATCCGATCACACCATGTGCCACTCCTTTCTACACCCAATATTGATTGTACCCGAGTACTAATCATCCGATCACACCATGTGCCACTCCTTTCTACACCCAATATTGATTGTACCCGAGTACTAATCATCCGATCACACCATGTTCCACTCCTTTCTACACCCAATATTGATTGTACCCGAGTACTAATCATCCGATCACACCATGTTCCACTCCTTTCTACACCCAATATTGATTGTACCCGAGTACTAATCATCCGATCACACCATGTGCCACTCCTTTCTACACCCAATATTGATTGTACCCGAGTACTAATCATCCGATCACACCATGTGCCACTCCTTTCTACACCCAATATTGATTGTATCCGAGTACTAATCATCCGATCACACCATGTTCCACTCCTTTCTACAACCAATATTGATTTTATCCGGGTACTAATCATCCGATCACACCATGTTCCACTCCTTTCTACACCCAATATTGATTGTATCCGTGTACTAATCATCCGATCACACCATGTTCCACTCCTTTCTACACCCAATATTGATTGTATCCGGGTACTAATCATCCGATCACACCATGTTCCACTCCTTTCTACACCCAATATTGATTGTACCCGAGTACTAATCATCCGATCACACCATGTTCCACTCCTTTCTACACCAAATATTGATTGTATCCGGGTACCAATCATCCGATCACACCATGTTCCACTCCTTTCTACACCCAATATTGATTGTATCCGGGTACTAATCACCCGATCACACCATGTGCCACTCCTTTCTACACCCAATATTGATTGTATCCGGGTACCAATCATCCGATCACACCATGTTCCACTCCTTTCTACACCCAATATTGATTGTATCCGGGTACTAATCACCCGATCACACCATGTGCCACTCCTTTCTACACCCAATATTGATTGTATCCGGGTACCAATCATCCGATCACACCATGTGCCACTCCTTTCTACACCCAATATTGATTGTATCCGGGTACTAATCATCCGATCACACCATGTTCCACTCCTTTCTACACCCAATATTGATTGTATCCGGGTACTAATCATCCGATCACACCATGTTCCACTCCTTTCTACACCCAATATTGATTGTATCCGGGTACTAATCATCCGATCACACCATGTTCCACTCCTTTCTACACCCAATATTGATTGTATCCGGGTACCAATCATCCGATCACACCATGTTCCACTCCTTTCTACACCCAATATTGATTGTACCCGAGTACTAATCATCCGATCACACCATGTGCCACTCCTTTCTACACCCAATATTGATTGTATCCGGGTACTAATCATCCGATCACACCATGTTCCACTCCTTTCTACACCAAATATTGATTGTATCCGGGTACCAATCATCCGATCACACCATGTTCCACTCCTTTCTACACCCAATATTGATTGTACCCCCGAGTACTAATCATCCGATCACACCATGTTCCGCTCCTTTCTACACCCAATATTGATTGTATCCGGGTACTAATCATCCGATCACACCATGTTCCACTCCTTTCTACACCCAATATTGATTGTATCCGGGTACTAATCATCCGATCACACCATGTTCCACTCCTTTCTACACCCAATATTGATTTTATCCGGGTACTAATCATCCGATCACACCATGTTCCACTCCTTTCTACACCAAATATTGATTGTACCCGAGTACTAATCATCCGATCACACCATGTTCCACTCCTTTCTACACCCAATATTGATTGTATCCGGGTACTAATCATCCGATCACACCATGTTCCACTCCTTTCTACACCCAATATTGATTTTATCCGGGTACTAATCATCCGATCACACCATGTTCCACTCCTTTCTACACCAAATATTGATTGTACCCGAGTACTAATCATCCGATCACACCATGTTCCACTCCTTTCTACACCCAATATTGATTGTACCCGGGTACTAATCATCCGATCACACCATGTTCCACTCCTTTCTACACCCAATATTGATTGTATCCGGGTACTAATCATCCGATCACACCATGTTCCACTCCTTTCTACACCCAATATTGATTGTATCCGGGTACTAATCATCCGATCACACCATGTTCCACTCCTTTCTACACCCAATATTGATTGTATCCGGGTACTAATCATCCGATCACACCATGTTCCACTCCTTGCTACACCCAATATTGATTTTATCCTAGATAATTTATTATCATATATTGTCATTAGTTTTATATTCGATCTCACCGGAGACAAAACAGCAAATGATTTATCAGAGAGACATTCTGCCTCTCTGATAAATTACCATAAAATAGTTTTTTAAGCGCTACAAAAGTGATCGCAGCTATCATGGTGTATTATATATTATAATTTAGTATTTGTGTATAACTAGTTTATTTATCTCGACTATATTTATTTCCTTGTCTCTTTTTACCCGAACGTTACATAAATGTCCGTATCTGCGGTGTAATATTTAATCTAACCTAGTATGTATGTATGTATGTATGTATCATGTATGGGTATGTATGTATGTATTTATGTATGTATGTATGCATAATATACTTATTTATTTCGAACGCTACCTGATTGTGCACAGATAAGATAATATTTAGAATTAATATATTTTTGTATACTCCGTTAGCCTTATTTAGTTTTGTTTTTGTGGTACGTATTGCGAATGTTTACTTTACTTGCACTTTCTTGCGGTGGTTTATTTATATTATTATTAATATATTCTGTATATTATTATTATATATATAATTACTACTACTAAAAAGAAACAATTTCTTGTGGGTTCAGTTGATTTTAAGGTTTTACATAGTTTTGGTCTTAAACGTGTTCTAATATTTAACTATTATATTTATTAAGGATTAAATAAACTTAAGACCATCTGAGTTCTGTGTGTTTAGTACGTTGGTGTGGTTATAAGACCCAGTAATACAACTTACTTAACAAATGGAATAGTACAATAGAAGGAGTTGGGTGAGAGTCCAAGTCTTTCCTTACAACTCAAATCGCGTTTATGTTCTGGGAGATCTGATATAGAAAACCACTGAACGTCCTAAAGATAAAATTATATACCATATGAGACACTGAATACCGGTACAATATTATAGCTGAAATGCACTAGCCGCGCTATTATTCAGTTTAAAATTAATTAATTCAAATATTAAACGATAAGTATTTGGGCTGTATTATATATTTTTGGCCCCAACCTTTATTTCGTTGCGAGTTCTGGGTTTGAACTCAATATCCATAGGAACATCGAGTACTATAAACAGCTTAACATCTTTATCACAAATAATAATATTAATAAACTGATTAGTAGAAAGTGAGTTGGATATATCGTAACCGGTTTCTTCTAAAACCTCACGCGAGGCGCATTCGTGTGGCTCCTCGTTTATGTTTATCTTACCTGAAAAACAACAAGATAATTAATCTTATCGTGTTAGATACGGTTCGGTACGGTACGGTACGTTACGGTGCGGTACGATACGTTACATTACGTTACGGTACGGTACGGTACGGTACGGTACGGTACGGTACGGTACGGTACGGTACGGTACGGTACGGTACGGTACGGTACGGTACGGTACGGTACGGTACGGTACGGTACGGTACGGTACGGTACGGTACGGTACGGTACGGTACGGTACGGTACGGTACACTGAACTCATAGTTTGTGATACAAAGAAATAGACTTACCCTTAGGGAATCCCCAAGCAGATGAAAACCCCTGGACAAGTAGAACATGACTCATGGAGTCATCCAATAGAATGGCTCCGTAAGTCGGTACAGCAAATTTATAATCCCGCCAGTCGGCCAGAATAGAGTCGACATCTTCTGTGAGATGAGCTAAGTAGGGACAGTGCCTGAACAGTGCAGAGTGGTTAAGGGAAATAATTTAGTTAAGTAGGGACAGTGCCTGAACACGAACAGTAGAGGGACAGTGCCTGAGCAGTAGATGGGGGTTAAGGGAAATAATTTAGTTAAGTAGGAACAGTGCATGGACAGTAGAGGGACAGTGCCTGAACAGTAGAGGGACAGTGCCTGAACAGTAGAGGGACAGTGCCGGAACAGTAGAGGGGGATAAGGGAATACCTGAGTGTTTAAAGCTCATCTATCCCATCATAGTAGACATGTACCGTACAACAAGAGTGCCACAAGAAATGAAAACAAATAAGTTGGTGCCATTTCCCAAGAATCGCAACCTAACACTCTATGGTTCTTTTCGGGGAATCTCATTGATCTCGATTGCTGCAAAGCTATACAATAGAATTCTATTAAATCGCATCAGGGATCCCATTGAGAGACTGCTCCGTGGAAATCAGAATCGGTTCCGTAAAGGTCGTGGGACCATGGAGCCCATTTTGGCACTTAGAAGGATAATTGAAGGGTTATCAAAAAAGAAAGACAGGCATCTGGCTATTATCTTTGTTGACTTCTTCAAGGCCTTTGATTCAGTCTCTCGCTCACGTATGTTCAGCATACTTTCATTATATAGGATTCCTGATGAAATTATTGCAGCAATCAGATCAGTATACGATGGTTCGACAACATTTGTGTCTACTGTTGACGGTGACACAGAACCATTTGAAGTGTTATGGGGCGTCCTCCAGGGAGACACACTTGCACCATTCTTGTTCATAATTGTTGTTGACTATATTCTACGCATGTCCTTAGATCATCATAATGATGATGGGGTGATGATAACTCCACCTACTGGCTCCAGAAGTCGAGGAAATCCTGCCAAGTACCTAACTGATCTAGAATTTGCTGATGACTTAGGAGTACTCTCAGAATCACTAGAGGGAGCCCAACGGCTCCTCAGCTCATTAGAACATGCTGCTTCTAGTGTTGGTCTTTTTATTAACTCCAGAAAGACCAAAATTTTGACAGTTAACTTTGAAAGTCCTCAGCAAGTCTCTGATCGGATGAGCATAAGCTCAAAAGATGGTATGCTTGAGCATGTGGATGACTTCTGTTACCTGGGATCATGGATCCGGAAGTCAGGTGAGGACCTTCGAATACATAAGGGAAAGGCATGGGCAGCCATGAATAGGCTTTCCAGGATTTGGAAGTCACCGAGAATTAATCGGAAACTTAAGGTCCGGTTATTTAGAGCAGCAGTAGTTCCAGTACTCCTCTCTGGGAGTCCATGCTGGGCTCTAACTGCTGAGGACACCAAATCTCTGGATGGCACATTCACAAGAATGCTACGCCGGGTTCATTGTGTCAAGTTCAATGCACACATCTCCAACCAGACACTATATAACATTGGAGGTGTCTCATTGGTTCCCCCAAGCTTGACACTAGAACAAAATCGCCTCCGCTTTGCAGGACATTGCTTTCGCCGTGAGGACCAGCCAGAGCATAATCTTGTACTTTGGCAGCCTCATGGAGTGAATAAGCATGGTGGACAGCCCATGACTCTCTTGAGACGCATCTTAAAGGACACTGGCCTTGAAGATGCGGATGATCTAGCAAATGTCATGGGTGATAGGGAGTTGTGGCGGTGCAATTTTGTCGATAAGCCGGCACAACATTCTTAAAAATGCAGCTGCAATGCAGCATGCCGATCCTAGTAGTAGTAGTAGTAGGTAAATAATTTAGTTTAAGTAGGGACAGTGCCAAAACAGTAGAGGGACAGTGCCTGAACAGTAGAGGGACAGTGCCTGAACAGTAGAGGGACAGTGCCGGAACAGTAGAGGGGCAGTGCCTGAACAGTAGAGGGACAGTGCCTGAACAGTAGAGGGACAGTGCCTGAACAGTAGAGGGACAGTGCCTGAACATTAGAGGGACAGTGCCTGAACAGTAGGGGGGGGGGGGGGGGGTTAAGGGAAATAATTGAGTTAAGTAGGGACAGTGCCTGAACAGTAGAGGGACAATGCCTGAACAGTAGAGGGACAGTGCCTGGACATTAGAGGGACAGTGCCTGAACAGTAGGGGGGGGGGGGGGGGGGGGGGGTGTTAAGGGAAATAATTGAGTTAAGTAGGGACAGTGCCTGAACAGTAGAGGGACAGTGCCTGAACAGTACAGGGACAGTGCTTGAACAGTAGAGGGACAGTGCCTGAACAGTAGAGGGACAGTGCCTGAACATTAGAGGGACAGTGCCTGAACAGTAGATGGGAGTAGTAGATGTTTGGGCGGCTTTGCGACAGTTGGACCCCACTGACTCGCGCCAGACTGTCTGGATGATACCCAATGTCACGCTATGGGTGTCATTGGCGCCAGACTGTCTGGGTGACACCTCCTAATTAGGCTAATTAGACCCTAATTGACAGGTGTCATCAATTAATTAGTACAATTAAACCCTAATAGGTGTCTTACAACTCCTAATTAGGGTTTAATTGATTATCCTAATTAATCAATCCGATACGCAATGCTGTCAGTGATGTCCAACTGTCGCAAAGAGGCCCAAAGGGTGTCACAAGTGACACCGCGGCTCTTTTATTTATTTGAATACTTATTTATTTGTATTTAATTTTAATTTCTTTATATTTATTTATTTGTATTTAATTTTAAATTAATTATTTATTTGTACTTTATTTTAAATTAATTAATCGTATTACTTTTACTTTATACATTGATTTCTATTTTTAGAATTACCTATCAATAATTAGTTTTTATATTACTAATGACATCACTATGACATAATGTCTATATTTAGCTCTATGGTATACAGCCCCCTTACTGGCAACTAATTACTCTATTGCATCCCACATGCCGCATTTACAGTGAGCCGACCATCAACTATTATAGGAAGGGATCTTGGGGTCTTTGCCTCGAATGATAAGTTTATTTTACCGAAAATAACTTATCTTTCATCAACTACACTCATCGACAGCCCCCCTCCTTTGTCATCGCTCCCACGTGCCACATTTCAGTGAGACAACCATTACCAATACGCAGTGGACTCTTCAATGCCTCACTAGCAATCCAACGCGATGTCTATTGCATTGAATCTACACGTATACCCCAAAGCAAATAAATCAGCGGTCCCCTCTGTTAGCGACCCCTTTGATGACTCACAAATAATCCCAGCGCGGCCTTGACTACATCAAATCCGTATATAGCCCAAGGGTATTTCATTAATGTTCCAACGCCCCTCCTCCGACGATACTATAGCTGGCATCGCTTGGTCCCTTTGCTGTATCCAGGCATCCCGTATTATACATGCATTCCACTCTACTATTCCCATTCCTCTGCAACAGACCTATTCTAATATAGCGTCAAGGCTATTTCGCTTAATCCTTGAACTCAACATAATTAGTCATAGGGGTATATAGGGCTTTCTAATATAAAGTTAACATCTCGAGAAGTCGTCTTGGTTACCGCTTATGCACGAATGCATAATTAACATGGAGCCATTTTTCCTTAAAAACTTTGAAGCTATATTACTTGAGTTCCGAGGGGCGAGCCATGAGGCAAGATGTTTGAGACTTATTTAGATATATTATTACTTAATTTTGACCCCCAGTCGGTATCTATTACAAAATAGGCTATATCTTTTGCAGAGTCACAGAGTAGTCTGAAGTTCCCCAGTCTGCCGCTAGAGGGCGAAATGTCTCAAAGTGAAAACCATATAGTAGCTATGAATTGGTTACTAGGCAATTATACTGCATTTTGCAAAGTTAGGCCTATTGCTGACCGAACGAAAACTGCCCGGGTTCCATGCGGGGATCGAACCCATGACCTACTGGAGATGTGAATTCAACGCAACCACTACACCAAGGTGGAACAGTAACGTTCGAATTTGTTCGTTGACGTTCGAATTTGTAAGACTCTCCTTTAAGACCTGAGGCACTCCTAAAGTCTCGAGTTTTAGGCTGAGGCACAGACTATGCCTCACTGAGGCACAGACTATGCCTCACTGAGGCACAGACTATGCCTCACTGAGGCACAGACTATGCCTCACTGAGGCACAGACTTGCCTCACTGAGGCACAGACTATGCCTCACTGAGGCACAGACTATGCCTCACTGAGGCACTGAGGCACAGACTATGCCTCACTGAGGCACAGACTATGCCTCACTGAGGCACAGACTATGCCTCACTGAGGCACAGACTATGCCTCACTGAGGCACAGACTATGCCTCACTGAGGCACAGACTATGCCTCACTGAGGCACTGAGGCACAGACTATGCCTCACTGAGGCACTGATGCATAGACTATGCCTCACTGAGGCATCAGACTATGCCTCACTGAGGCACTGAGGCACAGACTATGCCTCACTGAGGCACAGACTATGCCTCACTGAGGCACTGAGGCACAGACTATGCCTCACTGAGGCACTGAGGCACAGACTATGCCTCACTGAGGCACAGACTATGCCTCACTGAGGCACAGACTATGCCTCACTGAGGCACAGACTATGCCTCACTGGGGCACTGAGGCACAGACTATGCCTCACTGAGGCACAGACTAAATAGCCGAGTTATATTGCATTATATGAACAATATTCGACTAATTTTCCAAAGTATATTATAAAAAACATATAATTTCTTGAATAAATAGACCTAATAGTAATAAATATTGTGGGGTAAATACATTTATAATACTAATATAATTATTATGGATAAATAGTCCTAATACTAATATAATTGTTATGGATAAATAGTCCTAATACTAATATAATTGTTATGGATAAATAGTCCTAATACTATTATGAAAGGAACTCAAACAAACAAATGTCAATAGCGTCCGCCTGCGCGGGCATATACTGAACGAGAGTTGTTATCATAGGTCTTCGAAAATTAGTAAAAGCTGATTGATTTACTTTACTTTCATCTTCCTCATTACCCAACTGTTTCTTAATTTTACTCAATTGTTCATTAATTTTCAATAATTTACTTTTATTTCCCAGAACCTGTCTTAATATCTCTTCTCTATTTTCCTAATTTTCTTCCATTTGTTTAATAAATTTCCGCATTTGATTTTTGTTTCCTATTATTTGTCTCAATATCTCTTCTTTATTTTCATCATTCTATTCTAAATGTTTAATAAATTTCTGTAATTTAATTTTACTTCCTAGAACTTGGGTCAATGTCACCTCTTTATTTTCTTCATTTTCCTTCAAATGTTTAATAATTTTCCGCAATTTATTCTTATTTCCAAGTAATTGCCTCTTTATTTCCTCATTATCATCCTCTTCTCCACTTTCCTGATCTTCACTTCTTCACCATCTTTCTGACCTTCGCTTTCTTCATTCTCTTCCTGACCTTCGCTTTCTTCACCCTCTTCTTGACCTTCACTTTCTTCATTCTCTTTCTGATCTTCACTTTCTTCATTCTCTTCCCCACCTTCACTTTCTTCATCCTCTTCCTGACCTTCGCTTTCTTCACCCTTTTCTTGACCTTCACTTTCTTCATCCTCTTTCTGATCTTCACTTTCTTCGTTCTCAACTTCACTCTCTTCAACTTCATCCTGACCCTCACTATTTTCATTCTCCATCTCATCATCCTCTTCTTCTCCATCTTTCTCACTCAAATCTTCCTCATTTTCTAGGGGTAACTGTTTTTGTATCCCTTTCATTATTTTCCATTGTCTGTTTTATATTTAATATATCACGCTCATCTCTCTTTTTCTTTTCATCTTCACTAAAAATATCTTCGGATTTTTTAAATTTTTTTGGTAGCGGAGCCATTAGTTTTTCCTTTCTATGTGTTTCCATATGACGAGATAGATTGTCTTGTCTCATTTCTTTATTACAAACCAAACAACTTTCATGTCTATGTATTATATAGCAATGTCAATTGATAGTATTGAATTTTAGCTAAATGATTTTACAAAATTTTAAATAAATAAAACTTTTATGAAAATAAATAAAACTTTTAAAAATAAAAATTAGAGAATGAATGGGAATGCGGTGAACGGGGGCTATTATAGAGGGAGGCTAGAATGGAGTGCGAGGGTGAGTTAG
>JAUCBJ010004454.1:0-33568 GCA_032718475.1 Nemertoderma westbladi | reverse complement strand
GGTTTCGACTAGTGTAGTGAATCAAGTACTTGTCATAGACTAAAAACGATTTAATATCTAGAAGACATCTTAATTTGGCGGGTTAAACTGCCAAAGGTCTGAAAGCGCGAACAGCAACTATTCAAGCCTATATCATTTATCGTTCCTCCGTCCTTGACTTACTCAACATAGTCGCTCTCACTGTGCATATGTTACTCATAATCTCAGGTACCGTACACCCCAACCCAGGACCGAAACGAAACTACCAAAAAAATAAACATAAGACTAAAATAAATATTAATAATTTACCAAATTTTTACTTTCCAGATAGCAAATCTAAATTACCTAACTCTATTACAGATATAAAAAACTATATAAAAGACCATCCGGATCACCTAAAATGTATCCATATAAACGCTCGCAGTCTCTTTAAGAATATAGATGAGTTTAAAGAGGTCCTGCTGGGGTCGAGGAATGTTATTGCATCAGTTAGTGAAACCTGGCTTAAGAGAAACATACCAGACTCAGCTTTACATATTACTGGATTGAAAACATACAGACTTGACAGAAAAAAGCGTCGTGGTGGAGGTGTAATGATATATGTCCCCGATACTACGTACTGATATAAAAGAAAAGAACAGCAGCATTGAGTCTATCTGGGTAGAAGTAGATAACTTACTAATCTCTACAGTATATAGGCCTCCAGGTGCAAAAATCAAATACCTAGATGAAATAAGTAGGAAATAGAAAACGCACTATTGCTCGAACCAAATCATAGTATTATCTTACAAGGTGATTTCAACATTAACTTATTAGACACAAAAAATAAAACTACACGCGATATCCACGAAATACTAAATACATACGACATAAAATCATTAAACAACACTATACCTACTCGTTACACAAAATCATCTGAAACATTAATAGATTTAGTACTGTCAAATATCCCCAGCGCACACATCATTGAAAGTCTGGTCTTCTTCTGTGATTTCTCAGACCATGAGTACACGCTTACCTCTTTGAACCTGAAAATTAATTATACCACCAATTAAGTATAAAACTGTAAGTAATAAACAAACATACCGTGGTAACGACGTGCAATGGCTCACACCGGAACTATCACAACTGCGTACTGTAAAGGAAAGAAAACAAACTTTCAATCTGGCGACGCTCCAAAACCTTTAAAGATTTTAATAATTTTAAACATGCCCGTAATAGCTTTAATAATCTTAATAAAAAATTGAAAAACAAATATATTAAGGATAAATTCCTAAATCAGAGAACAGCTAAAGGAAAGTGGGCGATAATTAACAGCATACTAAATAAAAATATTCGATCTACTACACCGGGAATAAAATACAACGGTCGTCTATTAACTCGTCCATTAGACATAGCTAAAACATTTAATGATATTTTCATAGATATAGGAAAATTTACCGGTCTAGATAACACATTAAATTGGACTCAACATAGGGCACCGAATGTAATAGATCATATAGCAGAACCGAAATTTTCCTTCCACTGCATTTCCACTCTTGACATTTTTGAAGCTCTAACCAAACTATCTAACAATAAACCTTCCGGCCCCAGTTCGATCCCTACTAGAATCTTTAAATTATCTGCAGGATTTATCAGCTCTCCACTTTCAAATATTATTAATGACTCAATAACTTAATCAATTTTCCCAAATCAACTAAAAATATCTAACGTTACCCTTGTATACAAGAAAGGCGACGAATATGACCCAACTAATTACCGTCCAATCTCAGTCACGCACCCAATAGCTAAAATATTCGAAAAAATACTAGTCACGCAAATCGAACACTACCTCTCACGTAATAACATTTTAACACCATTTCAATTTGGCTTCCGTAAAAGGTTTTCCACTTCTGATGCAATAACATATGCTACAGAAGCATGGCGGTATGACCTGGATCGTGGTTACCATGTTGCTGTAGCCTTCCTTGACCTTAGCAAGGCTTTCAACTCTCTGGACCATGATACACTAATAACACACCTAACTGATCTAGGATTCGAATCAAATGCTTGCAACATGATTAAAAATTACTTACACGACAGACAACAACGAGTTAAAATAGGCCATACATTTTCACCATTCCTTATAGAGAAACGAGGGGTCCCCCAAGGGACACTCCTTGGCCCCCTTCTCTTCTCCTTATATACTAATTCTATTCCAAATTTAACCTCAAAAGATGCAAATCTCATACAATATGCCGATGATACTGCTCTCTATGTCAGCTCCAAAAACGCATCAACTGCTACTGTAGATTTAGCTAAAAATGTACAAAACTTGACCAATGTATTCGCAAAATTAAAATTAAAATTGAACCCGGATAAAACTGAATTTTTACTATTAACACCAAAATATACTCGAACCGCAAATAACATTGACTCAATAAAATTAAAAATAAATGAAACCTCAATAATTAGCCAATCTAACTGCATTAAATATCTCGGCGTCCTAATCAACAACAAACTAAGTTGGACCGATCATATAAACAACATAATCAAAAAAATGTCCACCAGCATTGCAAGTCTTAGGAAAATTAAAAGTCAGTTGCCGCTCAAAACGAAAATCCAATTATATAAAACCTTTGTTCTCCCTTACCATCATTATTGCTGTCAATTCCTAATATCTCACCATAATGTTCATGGATTTAAAGACATATTATATAAATTAGAAAAAATTCAGAATTACGGTGTACGATGTACCTTTAATAAACGATGCAAAGACGTAACGGCAACTGATCTCAGAACCAAATCGAAAATACCCCTACTATCTGCTTTCCGTGAATATTACGGTCTCCTATTTTTCTATAAATATATCTACAATATATCTGCCCCTTTTAAAAATCTTGATCTCCCACTGCTCCCAAGAAACACCCAGATCTTAAATAGACGCACATACAAAATCCGCTTACCTAGATGCCACAACCAATTTGGACATTACAGTCTCACTACACAGCTAATTAAACTATGGAACAAACTACCCATTCATATTAGACAAACAAACACTTTACAACATTTTAAACTTAAATTAAAGGGTCTATTACTCAGGGATTGCTTGTTCACATTTCTTATATTTTAATTATTTACCGGTTATGTATGTAGACATTTACTAATATCGTCGCGTACTTAAGCGATGATATAGTGTTTAATTTTGTTGGTTACCGGTGAAATACTGTAGACCATTTACATATAATTTCCTTAATTATAAGTCCCTACCTTGTGTAGAGACTTCCCCATTCGTGCAATCACTATGGGTAATAAAGGAATAATAATAATAATAATAATAAAGATGAGCTTCAAACACGCGGGTATTTTAAAGACCTCAGAGGGAACACCATCTACTCCACTGGCACGATTGGTCTTAATGCTCTTTGCACCAGCCTTCACTTCTGCAAAGGAGATATCGCCAATGGGAATATCTGGGAGTACAGACTCAGACAATTTTACTTCTATAAAGTTATCAGGCAATACCCTGTCATTATTGAGGATTTTTCAAAGTGGGCCTTCCAACCATTGAGGCGATCGGCTGGTGATTCAACCTTAACTTTGGCAGTTGGCCCAGTAAGCAAATTGACCGATTTCCATGCCTGGTATGATTGCCTGCTGTCGTCAGCATTATTGATGGCATCAACCTGTTGGTTTATTAGCTCCTGTAGATTAACAGAGTACTGCCTGTTCAGGGACCTAGATGCAGCCTTAACTGAATTCTTGGCCGATGTAGTCTGTTTGAGTCGGGACTCTTTCCGCGCTTTATTGAGGTCATTTCGGCACTTCTGTATTTTGTTGTCAGTCCAGGGGGCCCGTTTCCTGTTTCGAGGGTATACAGGAACTGTTTCTGCAGATGCTAACTTAACTGCTTCTGTGAAGGCAGTATAGCCCTCACAGTGATCTGCCGCCTCAGAGGCAAGAACCCCATACCTGTTGCTCAGCTGTAGTGTGAAGCTGGATCTCACACTTGGCTGTTGCAACAGAGAGGACCAGTCATGCCGTGGCAAGGCAGATTTCGTTGTTCTGCTAGCACGCAGACTAAGTCTTACCTTGGCCACAATAAGGCGGTGATCACTGGAGAAGGGTCGAAGTGGAAAACTGAAAAATTTCCGACTGGAAAATTTCTACCAGAGTCTACAAGCAGCTACGGATGGAGTGGATCAGCATGCATTCTTAACATTCCTGGGAGACTTTAATGCAAGTCTGCATCAATCACCTACATCGCCCTGGGTCTATAGCAATAGTGTTAACCGAAATTCCGTCCATCTTCACGATTTTATCTCTGGAAATGGGTTGTTTTTGGCTGGAACCCAGTTCAAAAAGCGAACTGGAAAGCTATGGACTCATAGTGGACCCAGTGGTCACAAGTCCCAGATAGACCATATTCAGTTTCGTAGGAAATACAGGAGCTCTATACAAGACTGTAATGCATTTACACTTCGACCAACTTCGACTACACTTAGACTATTGTGGCCAAGGTAAGACTTAGTCTGCGTGTTAACAGAACAACGAAATCTGCATTGCCGCGGCATGACTGGTCCTCTCTGTAATATACTGAAATCCAGCTTCACACTATAACTGACCAACAGGTATGAATGAGGTTCTTGCCTCTGAGGCGGCAGATCACTGCGAGGGCTATTCTGCATTCACAGAAGCAGTTAAGTTAGCAGCTGCAGAAACAGTTCCTGTATACCCTCGAAACAGTAAAAGGCCCCCCTGAACTGACCACAAAATTCAGAAGTGCCGAAATAACCTCTATAAGGCGCAGAAAGAGTCCCAACTCAAACAGACTACAGTGGCAAAGAATGCAGTTAAGGCTGCATCTAGGTCCCTGAACAGGCAGTACTCTGTTAATCTACTGGAGCTAATAAACCAACAGGTTGATGCCATCAATGATGCTGCAATCCTCCCAGGCATGGAAATCGATCAACTTGCTTACTGGGTGGAAATGCCAACCAACCACCAAGGTTAAGGCTGAATCACCAGCCGATCGCCTCAATGGTTGGAAGGCCCACTTTGAAAAGCTTCTCAATAATGACAGGGTATTGCCTGACAAATTTATAAAAGTAAAAGTGTCTGAGTCTGTACTTCCAGATATTCCCATTGACGATCTCTCATTTGCAGAAGTGAAGGCTGCTGCAAAGAGCATTAAGACGAATCGTGCCAGTGGAGTAGATGGTGTTCCCCCTGAGGTCTTTAAAATACCTGAGTGTTTAAAGCTCATCTATCCCATCATAGTAGATATGTACCGAACAACAAGAGTCCCACAAGAAATGAAAACAAATAAGTTGGTGCCAGTTCCCAAGAATGGCAACCTAACACTCTATGGTGCTTTTCGGGGAATCTCATTAATCTCGATTGCTGCAAAGCTATACAATATAATTCTATTAAATCGCATCAGGGATCCCATTGAGAGACTTCTCCGTGGAAATCAGAAATGGTTCCGTAAAGGTCGTGGGACCATGGAGCCCATTTTGGCACTTAGAAGGATAATTGAAAAGTTATCAAAAAAGAAAGACAGGCACCTGGTTGTTATCTTTGTTGACTTCTTCAAAGCCTTTGATTCAGTCTCTCGCTCACGTATGTTCAGCATACTTTCATTATATGGGATTCCTGATGAAATTATTGCAGCAATCAGATCAGTATACGATGGTTCGACACCATTTGTGTCTACTGTTGACGGTGACACAGAACCATTTGAAGTGTTATGGGGCGTCCTCCAAGGAGACACACTTGCGCCATTCTTGTTCATAGTTGTGGTTGACTATGTTCTACGCAAGTCCTTAAATCATCATAATGATGATGGGGTGATGGTAACTCCACCTACTGGCTCCAGAAGTCGAGGATATCCTGCCAAGTACCTAATTGATCTAGACTTTGTAGATGACTTACGAGTACTCTCAGAATCACTACAGGGAGTCCAACGGCTCCTCAGCTCATTAGAACAGTCTGTTTCTAGTGTTGGTCTTTTTATTAACTCCAAAACGACCAAAATTTTACAGTTAACTTTGAAAGTTATCTGCAAGTCTCTGACCGGATGAGCATAAGCTCAAAGGATGGTATACTTTGAGCATAAGCTCAAAGGATGGTATGCTTGATCATGTGCACGACTTCTGTTACCTGGGATCATGGATACGGAAGTCAGATGAGGACATTCACAAGAATGCTACGCCGGGTTCATTGTGTCAAGTACAATGCACACATCTCCAACCAGACACTATATAACATAGGAGGTGTCTCATTGGTTCCCCCAAGCTTGACACTAGAACAAAATCGCCTCCGCTTTGCAGTACATTACTTTCGCCGTGAGGACCAGCCAGTGCATAATCTTGTCCTTTGGCGGCCTCATGGAGTGAATAAGCTTGGTGGCCAGCCCATGACTTTCTTGAGACCCATCTTAAAGGACACTGGCCTTTAAGATGCGGATGATCTAGCAAATGTCATGAGTGAAAGGGAGTTGTGGCGGCGCAATTTTGTTGACAAGCCGGCACAGAATTCTTAAAAATGCAGCTGCAATGCAGCATGCTGATCCTAGTAGTGTTATTTTTATGAGTTTTACTGTTTAAATACAAGCACGTTGTCACAATTTTATAGTACTGCTCTGTTATTTTATGAAATTTTATTAAATTGGCCTACTGTAATTGTAATTTTACGTAATCTTATTGCATAGCCAATACACTTTTCTGCCGGATTTTTAAATCATTAAATCATAAATAATAACTACATAAATACATAAATAATTATTACAATATAATCTATTATACCGGTAATCTTATTATGTAGGGCCTACTGTATAAATGAATATGTAGGGCCTACTGTATAAATGAATATGTAGGGCTGTAGGGCCTACTGTATAAATGAATATGTAGGGCAGTAGGGCCTACTGTATAAATGAATATGTAGGGCAGTAGGGCCTACTGTATAAATAAATATGTAGGGCAGTTGGGCCTACTGTATAAATGAATATGTAGGGCAGTAGGGCCTACTGTATAAATGAATATGTAGGGCAGTAGGGCCTACTGTATAAATGAATATGTAGGGCAGTAGGGCCTACTGTATAAATGAATATGTAGTGCAGAAGGGCCAACTGTATAAAGTGAATATGTAGGGCAGTAGGGCCTACTGTATAAATGAATATGTAGGGCAGTAGGGTCTACTGTATAAATGAATATGTAGGGCAGTAGGGCCTACTGTATAAATGAATATGTAGAGCAGTAGGGCCTACTGTATAAATGAATATGTAGGGCAGTAGGGTCTACTGTATAAATGAATATGTAGGGCAGTAGGGCCTACTGTATAAATGAATATGTAGGGCAGTAGGGCCTACTGTATAAATGAATATGTAGGGCAGTAGGGCCTACTGTATAAATGAATATGTAGGTCAGTAGGGCCTACTGTATAAATGAATATGTAGGGCAGTAGGGCCTACTGTATAAATTATTATGTAGGGCAGTAGGGCCTACTGTATAAATGAAATACTATAAGATATTTTAGATAAATTTGTGCGTTTTAAACTCACTAGGTCAGTATGGGGCAAATCCGTCCCGCTATCGTGTAAATCCATTTTAATATTAATAATATTTATGACTATGACATTGCCGTTAGATTAAAATATGGTCCAGAAATTATAAACAATAATATGAAATGCTTAGCCAAAACTGTATCACATGTAACTAGGCAACTATCACTACAGGAGGAGCCATTTCATTGGTTGGATCAGTGGTGTGAGATCAGCAGCTATCTTTAACTTCTGGCACAAAGTCAAGCTTGAAGGAAAGATAAACAACAGGTTGTATTACTGCAGTACTGTATTATAAGAGGTTGTTAACCTTCCAGGCAGAGGCAGTAAAACAGTAAGCTGGTAAGTGCATTCTTTACAGTTCTGCAGTTTGAGAGCGGCTGCTGTGACGAAATTGCCTAATACTGTAATGCAGCTGTAGGCCTGATAGACTGATAGTTGATAGGCCTAGGCCTGTGCAGTGCAGCTCAGCCAGTCAGCAGCTGTCTGGTTCACTGGTTGTGGGCTGTGGCTAAGCCTGTTGCTGTTCTGCTGTTATGGGTAACCTGGCCGGGCCACCAGGCAGCGTTTTTATAATTATTGTGTTGTTGTTTCTTTTATTTATACCTTGCACCTCGTATCCACTGTCTTCGTTTTGTCCTAAATTCCTTATCATAATTAAAATAATTTTTAGTAAAATTACAATAATTTTATAGTTGCTGCACTTACACCTTTCATCTCGTATCCACTAGACTATGTTTATTTGTCCTACTGTCCTAAATCCTGAAAGGTCTTACCGGTAGCCTACCATAATTATGTTGTAAAATAGTGTTTCAAATTTATTGAAGGTCATTTTATTTATCTATGTTTGTTTTGTAGGCCTACTGTTTTCCGTTAAAATAGGCCTACATTTTCTAGGACATGTTGAATCAGTAAATACCATACTGTACATTGGTTTGTTGCCTTTACCTTTTCCTTACACTTCATATGTTATATTTTAATGCTTTCTTTAGTGCTTGTTTTAACTGACAGACTGATTTAATGTCAAATAAAAAATTCCAATTCCAGGTCCAGCTGTTGGGCTCCGCGTGGGCGATGCCTGCCAGCCAGCATAACTTTAACCAGCGGTCGTTATACAGTTATAAGCCACTTTTCGAAAAGTTTAATTCACGTTCGTTCGGTACCGGTACCGGTACGTCAGTAGGCCTATACCGGTACCAGTACGCCAGTAGGCCTATGCCGGTAGCGGGAAATACTGGCAGACTGGGTAACATGTCTCGGGTATTGCCTGCTATTAATTAATAATAAAAACTATTTAAACTAACTAGCCCTACTACGAGGATCGGCATGCTGCATTGCATCTGCATTTTTAAGAATGCTGTGCCGGCTTGTCAACAAAATTGCACCGCCATGACTCCCTATCACCCAGCCTGGAAAAAGTCACCCAGGTGCCAGGCGCGCACAACGCCCGCGCACTTCATTGCCAACCGCGCATTCCCATATACAGATATAGAAAAATCGCGCACCCCAAGAATCTTAACCGCGCACCCCAAAAATCTCAACCGCGCGCCCAAAAAATTCAACCGCGCACCCCCAGACCCCGAAAATAAAAGGTAGGATAGGCCTACTGTAGTTTAAATTGCGCGAGACTACTGCTACGACTACCGCAAGCCTGACACGGGACCGGTACAATTTAGTAGCAGACTGATTGCTGCCCAAGCCCAACGAATATCGTATAAATCGTAGGCCTACTTACTGCAATACTGTATTACACATTTATTTATTTTATTTATTTATTTATTTCAGTTAGGTACAATGGCCAAATCTGGCATCTGGCAACCTCAAAAGTTGCCACATATGGCAATGTTTATTGCCAAATCTGGCAACTTTTGGTTTTTCTAATTTTCGCACGCCCAGAAGCAAAATCGCATTTTGGTAAATAGATAAGTGAAACGAGCGCGAAATTTAAATATAATTGACCGTATAAGAAAAAAAATCATCGTCTGAATTTCTCTTAGCAATAGGCCGAAATGTGCCTAAAATAATTATTGCCATTTTTGGCAACCATTAGAATTAAAGAAAAATAATGGTTGCCATTTTTGGCAACAATTATTATTGTGCAGCCCTGTCCTGTCAGTAACTCTGTCATTGTAAATTAATTCAAAATTGCTTACTGCTTGCTTACCCTTGTCGAGTTGTGATGATTTATAAACATTATTAGTTGATGAAATGTCAGAATGTAGGCCTATTTGATATGTTGTTAATATGTTAATGGACATATGGATGAGTCTGTAACAGATACTGTGCTGGTAGACTTGCAGAAAAATAGAGAAAAATAGTGTCAAAATTTAGAAAGACTGAGAAAACCAAAACGCGTGTTAACAGGTTAAGGGATTCAATAAATTGTTTCTAGTAGGCCCTAATCAGCTAGGCCTAATGAAAAACGGGATGAAATTATTTTCATAATATGTCTGTATGTACTGATGTAGGAATGGAAAGATAGATATACTGAACTGATATAGAGTGAAGGATGATTTAGATTGCTGGGCAATTGTATCAGCATTACACAGTTACAATCTTTAACTACTAAACTATTATTGGTACAAAGAACAATCAACCACCTCCCCAAGCAGCGCCAGAGATTACTAGCAAAAATCTCAAAAAAGCAAAAAAAAACTATCACCAGTCAGTCTGTGTTTGTGTTATTGACTCTCATTCTCACCTCATTTATTAGGATATATTGACACTGTATTGGTTAGAACTTAGAATATGCCACTACCGGTATAAGTATAACCTGTAGCCCTACCCCTTTGCCTTTTTTCTAGGCCTAACATTAACATTTCAGGATCTAAGGAATGACCATACTGCCATAGAAGGACTTAATGACGCAGAACCATACAGCCATATAATCCATATTCAATGAGTTAGTTAAGTTGCCAAATATGGCAACAACGGCTTTATATAGTTGCCAAATCAGGCAATCAGAATTGTTGCCAGATTTTGCTTGGTTGCCAAATATGGCAATCACAATCATTGCCAGATTTGGCCATTGTACCTAACTGTATTTACATTTATTATTAGCAAAAACACTAATTATTATCACAATAATAGTTAATGATTAGAAAAAATTAAATCAAGAAGTAGGTAATTAAACTAAGTTATTAGGCGCATCCGCATATACTGTACACGTACAGTTCACGTACGTACTATCATTTTACTGTATTATTATAGTTATACTGTAGATACAGTAAGAGTATTTGAGTAACAACGTAAACCAATCTCGATGTAAAACAATCGCATGTTTTTCAAAAATGTTGATCAGTTGTTTAAAACAAGTGTGACGTTATGCTGTTATGAAAGGTTTCATTAAAAAAATTTATATTTAAAATTGTATTCCTAGACAGTATATTTCTCTAGTTCAATTTTGGAATAAAAAATTTCATTGCGAAATCTAATAACTATTTACATACATGTATAATGCGTACATGGAGTTCTTGGAAATGCTGCGACCAGAGTAAGTACGGAAACGGAAATAAGGTAGCATAATGTAATCAGGTCATACTGTATATGTTTAGGTTAACCGATCACAGTTCTGAATTAAAAATGTAATGTTCTTAGTGGAATGATATACTTTTATTTGTATATTTACATTCATATTTATGTACTTTTATTTGTTTATTTAAAGGTCAGCAATAATATTAAAGGTTTTAAAAAGAATATTAGAGAATTTCAAAACATATTCGGCCGAAATATTTTGTTACATTTTTTCAGCTCTTTCATTTGATGTCATTTTCGGCCGAAATCTCGACCGAAATTTCGGCCGAAAATGACATCAAATGAAAGAGCTGAAAAAATGTAATAAAATATTTCGGCCGAAAATGACATTAAATGAAAGAGCTGAAAAAAAGTAACAAAATATTCTAAATGTTAAACTAAATATCATAATAAACTATAAAACAAAATATTATTTTAAATTTCGGACGAAAATATGTTTTGAAATTCTCTAATATTCTTTTTAAAACCTTTAATATTATTGCTGACCTTTTGGCGTTAACGGCGCCTCATATTTACCTTGCCAAGTAATAGTGTTATGATAAAAACTAATAAATTTTGAACTAAAAAATTAACTGTTTTTCTAAACATATGCTTAAAACATATGTAAGTATGGAAATCGAAAACGAAATAGTTGAAATATCCTGCCACGAATGCATATGACGACATAAATACATACAAGACAATACATATGTCAATTAAAATTTCCGTACTTACATATGTTTTCAGCATATGTGCAGAAAACAGGAAAATTTTTGGCGCGCAAGAGCGCGCACACACACGCCATGTGCGCGCAAGCGCGCACATGTGGCTTGCTCTGTGGGCACACGGCGCACGTTTTTGGCCTTTTCTACGCACGCGCACGCGCACCCATTATTTTACCGCGCACAACGCGTTTTAATTTTTGTAAACATTTTCCAGGCTGGCCTATCACCCATGACATTTGCTAGATCATCCGCATCTTCAAGCAGTCAAGGCCAGTGTCCTTTAAGATGCGTCTCAAGAAAGTCATGGGCTGTCCGTGTCCACCATGCTTATTCACTCCATGAGGCTGCCAAAGTACAAGATTATGCACTGGCTGGTCCTCACGCAGTCACGGCGAAAGCAATGTCCTGCAAAGCGGAGGCGATTTTGTTCTAGTGTCAAGCTTGTGAGAACCAATGAGACACCTCCAATGTTATATAGTGTCTGGTTGGAGATGTGTGCATTGTACTTGACACAATGAACCCGGCGTAGCATTCTTGTGAATGTGCCATCCAGAAATTTGGTGTCCTCAGCACTTAGAGCCCAGCATGGACCCCCGTAGAGGAGTACTGGAACTACTGCTGCTCTAAATAATCGGACCTTAAGTTTCCGATTAATTCTCGGTGACTTCCAAATCCTGGAAAGCCTATTCAAGGCTGCCCATGCCTTTCCCTTACGTATGCGAAGGTCCTCACCTGACTTCCGGATCCATGATCCCAGGTAACAGAATTCGTCCACATGCTCAAGCATACTATCCATTGAGCTTATGCTCATCCGATCAGAGACTTGCTGAGGACTTTCAAAGCTAACTGTCAAAATTTTGGTTTTTCTGGAGTTAATAAAAAGACCAACACTAGAAGCAGCATGTTATAATGAGCTGAGGAGCCGTTGGGCTCCCTCTAATGATTCTGAGAGTACTCCTAAGTTATTAGCAAAGTCTAGATCAGTTAGGTACTTGGCAGGATTTCCTCGACTTCTGGAGCCAGTAGGTGGAGTTATCATCACCCCATCATCATTATGATGATCTAAGGACATGCTGACATGCATAGAACATAGTCAACCACAATAATGAACAAGAATGGTGCAAGTGTGTCTCCTTGGAGGACGCCCCATAACACTTCAAATGGTTCTGTGTCACCATCAACAGTAGACACAAATGTTGTCGAACCATCGTATACTGATCTGATTGCTGCAATAATTTCACCAGGAATCCCATATAATGAAAGTATGCTGAACATACGTGAGTGAGAGACTGAATTAAAGGCCTTGAAGAAGTCAACAAAGATAACAGCCAGACAGATAGATGCCTGTCTTTCTTTTTTGATAATTCTTCAATTATCCTTCTAAGTGCCAAAATGGGCTCCATGGTCCCACGACCTTTACGGAACCGATTCTGATTTCCACTGAGCAGTCTCTCAATGGGATCCCTGATGCGATTTAATAGAATCCTATCAGCCTATTGTATAGCTTTGCAGCAATCGAGATCAATGAGATTCCCCGAAAAGAACCATAGAGTGTTAGGTTGCCCTTCTTGGAACTGGCACCAACTTATTTGTTTTCATTTCTTGTGGGACTCTTGTTGTTCGGTACATGTCTAGTATGATGGGATAGATGAGCTTTGAACACTCAGGTATTTTAAAGACCTCAGGGGGAACACCATCTACTCCACTGGGACGATTGGTCTTAATGCTCTTTGCAGCAGCCTTCACTTCTGCAAAGGAGATATCGCCAATGGGAATATCTGGGAGTACAGACTCAGACACTATTACTTCTATAAAGTTATCAGGCAATACCCTGTCATTATTGAGGAGCTTTTCAAAGTGGGCTTTCCAACCATTGAGGCAATCGGCTGGTGATTCAGCCTTAACCTTGGTGATTGGTTGGCTTTTCCGCCCAGTAAGCAAATTGATCGATTTCCATGCCTGGGATGATTGCCAGCTGTCGTCAGCATCATTGATGGCATCAACCTGTTGGTTTATTAGCTCCTGTAGATTAACAGAGTACTGCCTGTCTGCCTGTTCCGAGACCTAGATGCAGCCTTAACTGCATTCTTTGCCACTGTCTGACTGTAGTCTGTTTGACTCGGGACTCTTTCTGCGCCTTATGAAGGTCATTTCGGCACTTCTGAATTTTGTTGTCAGTCCAGGGGGCCCTTTTCCTGTTTTGAGGGTATAGGCCTACAGGAACTGTTTCTGCAGCTGCTAACTTAACTGCTTCTGTAAAGGCAGTATCAGTATAGCCCTCACAGTGATCTGCCGCCTCAGAGTGCAGAGGCAAGAGCCTCATACCTGTTGCTCAGCTTTAGTGTGAAGCTGGATCTCACACTTGGCTGTTGCAACAGAGAGGACCAGTCAAGCCGCGGCAAGGCAGATTTCGTTGTTCTGCTAGCACGCAGACTAAGTCATACCTTGGCCATAAAAAGGCGGTGATCACTGGAGAAGGGTCGAAGTGTAAATGCATTACAGTCCTGTATAGAGCTCCTGTATTTCCTACAAAACAGAATATGGTCTATCTGCGACTTGTGACCACTGGGTCCACTATGAGTCCATAGCTTTCCAGTTCGCTTCTTGAACTGGGTTCCAGTCGAAAACAATCCATTTCCAGAGATAAAATCCTGAAGATGGACAGAATTTCGGTTAACACTATTGCTATAGACCCAGGGTGATGTAGGTGATTGATGCAGACTTGCATTAAAGTCTCCCAGGAATGTTAAGAATGCATGCTGATCCACTCCATCAGTAGCTGCTTGTAGATTGAGGTAGACATTTTCCACCTCCTCGACAGGGGCAACACTAGTTAGAGAGTAGCACACAATCAGAACCACCTTAGGAAACTTCTTAGCCAGTCTTCCAGAACATGAGAAGTGGCAACGGATGATGCGGTTAGAGATTTGGTCTATTTTGTCCAATGCTGCATGTGCAGTTGGATTCATCAATAGACCAATTCCACCATTGCTGACGCGAGGGCGAGTCGCCAACCGCCCCCCATGTCCTTAATCAGAACCTCATCCAGTCATCAGTCTGTCCAGTCTGCATTCGGTGCTCTTGAACACCCACTGTGCTAAGAGAAAGCTTATCTGCCAAGGCAGTCAGCTCACCTTGTTGCATTGGGGACCCGAGTGTTAGGGTGTTTACTGATACTGAGGCTAGTCTAGTGACTTGCCTCAGATTCACCAATGGCTTTGTTGGTTGGGGTGGAGCATGAGAGTAGCCTCCAACTCCAGAATCCCTCTCCCCATCACAATCTGGCCTCCCTGGTGACCCAGGGTTTGGGCCGGAAAGGTCATCAGGAAAGGGACTCAAATAATTGTTGGCTGCTCTCTCTCCAGTAGGGGGTGAGACAGGCAGCCGGTCAGGAGTTAACTGACGCCTGTGAAGCCGATTGTGTCTGGTAATTCCACTGGCCTCTAGTGGCCGGACCTCCGCATTGCTAATGTAATCCATAGTGGGGGTTGGGGGGTGCTTTTTTGCCGAGTCAGCTCTCAGGGCAAATACCACACCCTGGTTTGCCATTCCACAGGGTGGGTGTCGCAATGGAGTCAGATATGAGGCCCATCACCCATATCTACTCTGGCGTACATGACCCACCATTGGCTGTTGCAGCTCATCTACTGGGTCATGCCCTGTACCCTTGCTGCCAGGTGCAGGTCGCAGTGAAGTGCTCTCAGAGTGGACATGAGAACACTCTACTCCTGACCAGCCATTGGTAGATCACCATCTGCCTGGTCAGGCCATATACCCCTGCAGCCAAGTATATGGGTCCTTAATCCAGGACCAAGGGCGTCCTTATCCCAGAACGAAGGGGGTCCTAGTTACAGTCTGACAGGACCAGATTTGCCCTAGTAAGAGGGTCTATGCATCTACAGACAGGTGGCACCTCCTTTATGCTGCATGGAGGTGGCAAGTTTTCTTGATCAATGACCTAGAATACCTGACCTGACCTAAACATTTACATACAACAATACGAGCACAAATCAAACAGAACATAATTCATGTTATAATTAATAATAATAACTATTTAAACTAACTAGCCCAGTTACTGCAAATAATAATTGTAGGTAACTGTATAACTGTAATAACTGTATAACTGTAATAACTGTATAACTGTAATTGTAGGCCTATATAATAATATGTATAATAATATTAATGTTCTACAAGTTTACTAAAGCGCCACATTTCAGTATTCAATATTCCACATAAATATTCAGTTTATTAAGCACCATATTTCAGCATTCAATTTCTACGCAATTATTTCAGTCTACTAAGTGCCATATTTCTGTCTAATAAGCGCCATATTTTAGTATTTAATGTTCTACATAAATATTTCAGTTTATTAAGCGCCATATTTCTGCATTCAATTTCTAGGCAATTATTTCAGTCTACTAAGCGCCATATTTCTGTCTACTAAGCGCCATATTTCAGTATTTACTATTTTACATAAATATTCAGTTAACTAAGCGCCATATTTCAGTATTTAATATTTTACATATATTTTAGTCTACTAACCGCCATATTCCAGTACCGGTATTTAATTTAATTTCCGCGTAAATTGTCAGGCTACTAAGCGCCATATTTTATATCATTCATTTTAATTTCCACATTAGTTTGGCATTTGAAATATTTTCCTGAACAATTGTATTTGAAATATTCAGCATATATATTTTCCGTACCAGTCAACTTAATTTTCGCATGACCATAGTCAGATAGTCAATTCCTCTTATGTGTGGATACAATTCACCTAATTTACGTTTATTTGCTAGCCAATCTTTTGTATGTATTAATTTTCAATTGCAACAGGCCTATGTATGTACAATATCGTTATTAACGTTTATGATGATGGGAATATAGACCACAGTCAAATTTGAAATTAATTCATATTTTCCATTTCTTGGGCTCATTCATTCTCCCTTCTCTTCACTTCATACCACATTATATCACTTTTTATGTCTGTTGTCTGTGTCTGCTGTAAGAGTTGGTGTGTGTGTGTGAATGTCATGTGTGTTGGATTTCCCTCAAGCCAATCAGCATCTTCATACTGCCATGTCTCATATCTTATTTGCAAAAAATATTTTTATCCAAAGGTATGCTTAATCAACTCGCTTTGTGTGTTGCATTACTGCCCCCCCCCCCCCCCCCCCCCATGCTCGCCTCTCACAACTTTTCGTTTTTTTTTCTTTCGAAATTTTTTAAATAAACATTTCTATTGAGCAATGGCGAGCAAGCATGGGGACTTTTCACGGGGCTACCTCTCGATACTGTAGAAGCGAAAATTTTTGTGACACGTTTTCCTTACTGCTTTTCCATGGCCTAGCTCTTGCTTGGTTTATTGCATGTTTAACTTTTATTTTATACATATCCGGGGATATTCACCCTAACCCAGGCCCCTCTCTTCCATCTGTTAAAGTTATGCTGACAAATATTCGTTCACTGCCTTGCAATTGGGATTTTTGCGAGATAATCTATCCTCAAACTTTGATATACTTGCATTCGTCGAGACCTGGTTTTCATCTGATCAGATTTCTAATAAATTTTTGATATCTAATTTTCATGTGCCACAACGCCGTGATCGCCCGTCTCTTGGTGGTGGCTTAGCTTTATACATTTCCAACAAGTTTAAAGTTAAGACGCTTAGCACCATCGAGAACATTGACCCACTATTCGAATCATTATGGTGCTCCTGTAGTTTTGGCCGCAAAAAACTTGCTATCGGTCTATTCTATCGGCCAAGCACCACCCCTAGTAACTTCTGGGAAGTAGCTAATTCTATGGTTTCAGAAGCAAAGAGTTTATAATTCAAGGAGTTTCTTATTTTGGGAGACTTCAATCAGGACCTTTTAGATTCAACTAAATGTCGTGATATTTCCTCTCTTATTTCACGTCAGTGTTTGTTCCAGTATATTCAGGAGCCTACTCGCATAACCCAAACTACTAGTACATCACCATCCCCAGTTATTTCCACTCTTCCGAATTTTATCTCCAACATAGATATTTCGAGCCCTTACGGTACAAGCGACCACTGCGTAATTTCTTTCTCTTATAAATTTCCTATTAACACAATACCAGCATACACTAGACGGATCTGGCTTTATAATGAGGCAGATTTTCCAAAATTCAGGCGCCTTTTGACTGAAACTAATTGGGACAGTGTCTACACGGACTACACTGATGTTGACGACATTGTTTTGGCCTGGACAGACCAATTTTTCCTTTGTACGAGTTCTTCAATTCCGAATAAAATTATTACAGTATGCCCAAATGAAAAGCCATGGTATACCACTGAGTTAAGATGCCTCTCTCGCATTAAAGATAGAGTACATCGGGCTGCTCAATCCACCAACAATGGCAACTCTTGGAGCAACTTTCGTTCAGCTAGAAATAAGTACGTTCTAGAATGCCGCAAAGCCAAAAATGAGTATTTTGCAAACCTGTCAGAAACACTTCTTGCAACAAGGTCTTCCAGCAAACAATGGTGGTCAATTTGCAAACAATTAATAGGAAAAGCTCTGGAACTGGAGATTCCCTCAGTATCTCATAATAACATCGTTGCTGTGTCACCCAAGGTGAAGGATGACCTCTTTAACTCTTTCTTTATTGATCAATACTCACTGGACGAATCTAACTTCATTATGCCCCAAACTGCTCCTCCGGAACCTATGCTTACCGAGATCAACTTTTGTGCATCTGAAATTCTGTGCGACATTAAAGCTTTGGACCCAGATGGTGCTACCTGTCCCGCCGAAGGTATTTCAAACAGAATGATAAAGGCTGGAATGCCTGTGATAATAGATCACGTTTCCAAATTATTTCAATTTATCTTTCATAGCGGGTATCATCCAAAAAAATGGAAAATGCGCTATGCCCTGCCACTCTTGAAAAAATTTCCAAATGATATTTGTAACAAGTTTCGTCCAGTTGCCTTTACCAGTAACCTTGGGAAGGTATTTGAGCACTACATCCATAGAATAATCTTCACTCATGTTAAGACCTACATCTCCACATTTCAGTCTGGTTTCAAGGGTGGGGACGGTACTATCTATCAATTGATTTCACTCTATAACGCCCTTGTTAGTGCTTTAGACAAAGGGAAGGAGGTCCGAATTGTATTTCTAGATATAAGTAAGGCTTTTGACAAAGTCCATCACAAAAGTCTGCTGCATAAAATTGAAAACATGGGAATTGGGGGGAAGCTTCTGGAATGCCTCCACAACTATTTGAATGACAATTTTCAATGTGTTGTAGTGAATGGTCAGCAATCGTCTTGGGTGAAGGTCTCGGCTGGAGTCCCCCAAGGTTCTGTCCTGGGACCCCTATTGTTTTTGATTTTCATCAATGACATAGTGGATGTAGTTAGTGGCAACATTAGCCTTTATGCTGATGACACCGCTCTCTACAGGTCAATTCCAGGTCCAACTGCATTCTTGCCGCATCTAATCTTAATGCAGACCTTACTTCAATATCCAATTGTGGCGCGCGGGGGTTAGTTCAATTCAATCCCTCGAAGACTGAGAGTATGCTGTTCTCACATCGCAGGTCACGCGATCCTAATCATCTTCCTCTCTTCCTCAATGGTATCTCGATCCCCGAAGTTGAAGAGCACCAACACCTTGGTCTTATTCTTTCATCCTCCCTAAATGGCACTCACAGGTTGAAAAAATGCTAAAATCTGCAAATAATAAGTTAAATATGTTACGAATTGTTAATTATAAGGTTAGCAGGGATGCACTAATGAATATTTACAAATCTTTTGTCCGCTCAAACTTGGAATATGCCAGTGCCATTTGGGACAACTGCTCTCAGGATCTCAAAATGGAGTTGGAGCTCCTAAATAAGGAAGCTTTTTGAATAGTTTGCAGATTAACAGTTTCTTGCCACACGAGCAAACTATATAAGGAGTCTGGGCGTGCCCACTTCAACAAAGACGAGATTTTCAGAAATTGTGTGTATTCTACAAAATGATGACGGACCGCGCCCCCCAACTAGTGTCATCCGACTTCGGCACGGCGACCTAGACGCTCATTATCTTAATGAAACGAATAACCTACAATAGACCCTGATATTATTTTTTTAAATTACAACCGAACCTATAGTAATTCTTTTTTAACCTAAATCTTCGCCCCTACTAATTTTAATCAACAACATTTGTTGCAACACACAATTTTTTATTCTACTTAGATGTAACAGTAATTTCTTATTCACTCTACTGATCGCTTAATGGCTGGCTTACTTTTGGGATATCAATTTTTCAACTTCCTACTGCGCTGGATCTTCACGTATGTTTTTGGTTTGGGTATGTGCGGTTACCTATTTCCTTTGTATGTAGTAGTACCTGGGTTTGTGCACTGTGCTTCTTTCCTTTGTATGTCTGTTGTGCAAATTGTATTGTAATTATTGACAAGAGGGCTGTCATAAGCTTCGGCTTGTTGCCCAATTGTCCTCTTCTTTGGATAATAAATGTTAAAAAAAAAAAAAAAGTGCTTTAAAGTGCTTTAAAGTAATTAATTTATTTAGATGTTTTTCTACTAACGACTGTGAAGCTATTTTATTTGCCTATAAAGTGTACGCAGGCCAATTTTAGAATATGGTAGTGCAATATGGAGCCCTTATGTAATTCAAAACCTTTTCTTGACCTAAAGATATTTTACCCGTAGGTTATTCCACCGGTGCTATTTAGATACTGATGCTTGTTACCTAAGTAGGCTAAAAAATTGAAATTACAATCACTAGAACTTAGACGAGTTCATATTGTCCTGATTACTGTTTTTAAAATACTCAACGGTTTTATTTCACTAGAATTTAGTAATTTATTTGTAAATTTAACTGCATCTTCAATAAGCCTGAGGGGGCACACTTACAAATTGCAGCAAGGACATTGCAGAACTGTTGCGGTGCAGAACTCCTTTACAAATTATTTTAATGGTGCCATAGTATAAGTCGTTTTGTTTTATTCACTGTTCAACTTTCTCCTGTTTTATTATGTGCAGTTTTTTTATACGCTTTTATCACAGCGGTGTCTCCACCCAAATAATATAATAATAATAATAACATACTGTGTGACTGTTCATTAATACTTAATTCAAACAATTAGTAATGTAGTACTGGTATTTCCATCCTATACCAATAAATTAATATTAAACTTAATTCAAATAAAAAGTTGTTAATGACCGAATGAGGGAGTAATGGGCTTTGAGAAAGACCGAATCGAAGAGTCTGTAGATGATGAACTCATGTGCCCCATATGCAATCAGGTTTTGGAATGCCCGCTATGGTCGCCGAGTTGTGAACACGCATTCTGTGAGGAATGTATAAACAGTTGGTTAACTCGGAATACCAGCTGCCCAGTAGACCGTGGTACATTGACACAGGTTCAGTTGAAACCCGTTCCCAGATTTATGCGGAACCTGCTGGCACGTCTTAGGATCCGGTGTGACTATCACGAACACGGTTGCAGTCAGGTAGGCCTATACCTGTACGTACCGGTATGTATAAAGTAGGGCTCGATCGGAGTTGGGATTTGGCCGGAGCCGGAGCAGGAGCCGGAGTTGGACAATTTGGCCGGAGCCGGAGCAGGAGCCGGAGTTTTTCAAAATTTAAAAAATTTAATTATTTATTTATAAAAAAATAAAGTATGGTTATCGTTCGCCAATCGCTCATAATCAATCCTACTGTAGGTCTAATTAATTTCATAATTTATAGATTTACGAATTTTCAATTTAAAATTTAAGTAATTAATGTGATGTGATGCAGTCCGATTTTTGTTTACACAGGTTGTTGATCTCGACGGACTAAAACGACACACGGATTGCTGCGACTTCAACCCGTTCCTGGAGGTGCAATGCGAGTTGGGTTGCGAGTTTATGATTCCTAAGAACGAGTTGCCATCCCACAACTGCGTAAAGGAACTCAAAAAACTTATAAATAAACAGAACGATAAACTGAAATCGTTAGAGAATAAAGTAAACAATCAACGAGACGGTTGGCAGGCTATGCAGCGGCAGTTAGACATACTCAAGGGGTTTATGCGAGCGGTGCACACTAGCAACCCAAACGCGCAGGCCATCGAGGCGGAGATGGCGGAGAACGAGGTGGTCCGATGGACCCAGTCGCTCCCTCACGCCCGGGTCTCCCGCTGGGGCGGGATGATCAGCACCCCGGACCCCACCCTCCAGGCCATCATCCGACGCGCTCTCGTGGACACGGCCTGTCCCGCCTCCATCCTCCATCCCCTCATGGAGCGGGCTCACGAGCGCAACTGGCCCCCCGGGCTGAGCTCGTTGGAGACCCGACAGCTGAACCGACGGGTTTACGACGAGTACGTGAGTCGTCGGCTGCTAAACAAACAGGCTGTCATTATAATGGCCTGTGAGAACCAACACGTACCGGACGAGTTAATCACCACTCCCGGGATGGTCTTTATATTTGCACACGGGGTCGACTGAGTTGCTATGGTTACTGGGGGGGGGGGTCGACTGAGTTGCTATGGTTACTGGGGGGGGGGGGGGGGGGGGTCGACTGAGTTGCTATGGTTCCTGGGGGGGGTGGTCGACTGAGTTGCTATGGTTACCGGGGAGGGGTCGACTGAGTTGCTATGGTTACCGGGGGGGGGGGGGGGGGGGGGTCGATTGTGTTGCTATGGTTATATTTGTTTATAACTGATTTTATTGTATAAATCGATTTACTTTAAACTTCCTTAGTTCCTCGTTGTAAATAGATTCTATTTGGTAGATCGACCTACAGGGCGTGTCACACAATGGCTGGTGTTTTAATTCATTTAGACTTGATTGACCTATTTGATATTGAGATCGACCTACAGGGCGTGTCACACAATGGCTGGTGTTTTAATTCATTTAGACTTGATTGACCTATTTGATATTGAGATCGACCTACAGGGCGTGTCACACAATGACTGGTGTTTTAATTCATTTAGACTTGATTGACCTATTTGATATTGAGATCGACCTACAGGGCGTGTCACACAATGACTGGTGTTTTAATTCATTTAGACTTGATTGACCTATTTGATAGTCAGTGAGATCGACCTACAGGGCGTGTCACACAATGGCTGGTGTTTTAATTCATTTAGACTTGATTGACCTATTTGATATTGAGATCGACCTACAGGGCGTGTCACACAATGACTGGTGTTTTAATTCATTTAGACTTGATTGACCTATTTGATATTGAGATCGACCTACAGGGCGTGTCACACAATGACTGGTGTTTTAATTCATTTAGACTTGATTGACCTATTTGATAGTCAGTGAGATCGACCTACAGGGCGTGTCACACAATGACTGGTGTTTTAATTCATTTAGACTTGATTGACCTATTTGATATTGAGATCGACCTACAGGGCGTGTCACACAATGACTGGTGTTTTAATTCATTTAGACTTGATTGACCTATTTGATATTGAGATCGACCTACATGGCGTGTCACACAATGACTGGTGTTTTAATTCATTTAGACTTGATTGACCTATTTGATATTGAGATCGACCTACAGGGCGTGTCACACAATGACTGGTGTTTTAATTCATTTAGACTTGATTGACCTATTTGATAGTCAGTGAGATCGACCTACAGGGCGTGTCACACAATGGCTGGTGTTTTAATTCATTTAGACTTGATTGACCTATTTGATATTGAGATCGACCTACAGGGCGTGTCACACAATGACTGGTGTTTTAATTCATTTAGACTTGATTGACCTATTTGATATTGAGATCGACCTACAGGGCGTGTCACACAATGGCTGGTGTTTTAATTCATTTAGACTTGATTGACCTATTTGATAGTCAGTGAGATCGACCTACAGGGCGTGTCACACAATGACTGGTGTTTTAATTCATTTAGACTTGATTGACCTATTTGATATTGAGATCGACCTACAGGGCGTGTCACACAATGGCTGGTGTTTTAATTCATTTAGACTTGATTGACCTATTTGATATTGAGATCGACCTACAGGGCGTGTCACACAATGACTGGTGTTTTAATTCATTTAGACTTGATTGACCTATTTGATATTGAGATCGACCTACAGGGCGTGTCACACAATGGCTGGTGTTTTAATTCATTTAGACTTGATTGACCTATTTGATATTGAGATCGACCTACAGGGCGTGTCACACAATGACTGGTGTTTTAATTCATTTAGACTTGATTGACCTATTTGATATTGAGATCGACCTACAGGGCGTGTCACACAATGGCTGGTGTTTTAATTCATTTAGACTTGATTGACCTATTTGATATTGAGATCGACCTACAGGGCGTGTCACACAATGACTGGTGTTTTAATTCATTTAGACTTGATTGACCTATTTGATATTGAGATCGACCTACAGGGCGTGTCACACAATGACTGGTGTTTTAATTCATTTAGACTTGATTGACCTATTTGATATTGAGATCGACCTACAGGGCGTGTCACACAATGACTGGTGTTTTAATTCATTTAGACTTGATTGACCTATTTGATATTGAGATCGACCTACAGGGCGTGTCACACAATGACTGGTGTTTTAATTCATTTAGACTTGATTGACCTATTTGATATTGAGATCGACCTACAGGGCGTGTCACACAATGACTGGTGTTTTAATTCATTTAGACTTGATTGACCTATTTGATAGTCAGTGAGATCGACCTACAGGGCGTGTCACACAATGACTGGTGTTTTAATTCATTTAGACTTGATTGACCTATTTGATATTGAGATCGACCTACAGGGCGTGTCACACAATGACTGGTGTTTTAATTCATTTAGACTTGATTGACCTATTTGATATTGAGATCGACCTACAGGGCGTGTCACACAATGGCTGGTGTTTTAATTCATTTAGACTTGATTGACCTATTTGATATTGAGATCGACCTACAGGGCGTGTCACACAATGACTGGTGTTTTAATTCATTTAGACTTGATTGACCTATTTGATATTGAGATCGACCTACAGGGCGTGTCACACAATGACTGGTGTTTTAATTCATTTAGACTTGATTGACCTATTTGATATTGAGATCGACCTACAGGGCGTGTCACACAATGACTGGTGTTTTAATTCATTTAGACTTGATTGACCTATTTGATATTGAGATCGACCTACAGGGCGTGTCACACAATGGCTGGTGTTTTAATTCATTTAGACTTGATTGACCTATTTGATATTGAGATCGACCTACAGGGCGTGTCACACAATGACTGGTGTTTTAATTCATTTAGACTTGATTGACCTATTTGATATTGAGATCGACCTACAGGGCGTGTCACACAATGACTGGTGTTTTAATTCATTTAGACTTGATTGACCTATTTGATATTGAGATCGACCTACAGGGCGTGTCACACAATGACTGGTGTTTTAATTCATTTAGACTTGATTGACCTATTTGATATTGAGATCGACCTACAGGGCGTGTCACACAATGGCTGGTGTTTTAATTCATTTAGACTTGATTGACCTATTTGATATTGAGATCGACCTACAGGGCGTGTCACACAATGACTGGTGTTTTAATTCATTTAGACTTGATTGACCTATTTGATATTGAGATCGACCTACAGGGCGTGTCACACAATGGCTGGTGTTTTAATTCATTTAGACTTGATTGACCTATTTGATATTGAGATCGACCTACAGGGCGTGTCACACAATGACTGGTGTTTTAATTCATTTAGACTTGATTGACCTATTTGATATTGAGATCGACCTACAGGGCGTGTCACACAATGGCTGGTGTTTTAATTCATTTAGACTTGATTGACCTATTTGATATTGAGATCGACCTACAGGGCGTGTCACACAATGACTGGTGTTTTAATTCATTTAGACTTGATTGACCTATTTGATATTGAGATCGACCTACAGGGCGTGTCACACAATGACTGGTGTTTTAATTCATTTAGACTTGATTGACCTATTTGATATTGAGATCGACCTACAGGGCGTGTCACACAATGGCTGGTGTTTTAATTCATTTAGACTTGATTGACCTATTTGATATTGAGATCGACCTACAGGGCGTGTCACACAATGACTGGTGTTTTAATTCATTTAGACTTGATTGACCTATTTGATATTGAGATCGACCTACAGGGCGTGTCACACAATGGCTGGTGTTTTAATTCATTTAGACTTGATTGACCTATTTGATAGTCAGTGAGATCGACCTACAGGGCGTGTCACACAATGGCTGGTGTTTTAATTCATTTAGACTTGATTGACCTATTTGATATTGAGATCGACCTACAGGGCGTGTCACACAATGACTGGTGTTTTAATTCATTTAGACTTGATTGACCTATTTGATAGTCAGTGAGATCGACCTACAGGGCGTGTCACACAATGGCTGGTGTTTTAATTCATTTAGACTTGATTGACCTATTTGATATTGAGATCGACCTACAGGGCGTGTCACACAATGACTGGTGTTTTAATTCATTTAGACTTGATTGACCTATTTGATATTGAGATCGACCTACAGGGCGTGTCACACAATGGCTGGTGTTTTAATTCATTTAGACTTGATTGACCTATTTGATATTGAGATCGACCTACAGGGCGTGTCACACAATGACTGGTGTTTTAATTCATTTAGACTTGATTGACCTATTTGATAGTCAGTGAGATCGACCTACAGGGCGTGTCACACAATGGCTGGTGTTTTAATTCATTTAGACTTGATTGACCTATTTGATAGTGTGAGATCGACCTACAGGGCGTGTCACACAATGACTGGTGTTTTAATTCATTTAGACTTGATTGACCTATTTGATAGTCAGTGAGATCGACCTACAGGGCGTGTCACACAATGGCTGGTGTTTTAATTCATTTAGACTTGATTGACCTATTTGATATTGAGATCGACCTACAGGGCGTGTCACACAATGACTGGTGTTTTAATTCATTTAGACTTGATTGACCTATTTGATATTGAGATCGACCTACAGGGCGTGTCACACAATGGCTGGTGTTTTAATTCATTTAGACTTGATTGACCTATTTGATAGTCAGTGAGATCGACCTACAGGGCGTGTCACACAATGGCTGGTGTTTTAATTCATTTAGACTTGATTGACCTATTTGATATTGAGATCGACCTACAGGGCGTGTCACACAATGACTGGTGTTTTAATTCATTTAGACTTGATTGACCTATTTGATATTGAGATCGACCTACAGGGCGTGTCACACAATGGCTGGTGTTTTAATTCATTTAGACTTGATTGACCTATTTGATAGTGTGAGATCGACCTACAGGGCGTGTCACACAATGGCTGGTGTTTTAATTCATTTAGACTTGATTGACCTATTTGATATTGAGATCGACCTACAGGGCGTGTCACACAATGACTGGTGTTTTAATTCATTTAGACTTGATTGACCTATTTGATAGTCAGTGAGATCGACCTACAGGGCGTGTCACACAATGGCTGGTGTTTTAATTCATTTAGACTTGATTGACCTATTTGATATTGAGATCGACCTACAGGGCGTGTCACACAATGACTGGTGTTTTAATTCATTTAGACTTGATTGACCTATTTGATATTGAGATCGACCTACAGGGCGTGTCACACAATGGCTGGTGTTTTAATTCATTTAGACTTGATTGACCTATTTGATATTGAGATCGACCTACAGGGCGTGTCACACAATGACTGGTGTTTTAATTCATTTAGACTTGATTGACCTATTTGATATTGAGATCGACCTACAGGGCGTGTCACACAATGGCTGGTGTTTTAATTCATTTAGACTTGATTGACCTATTTGATATTGAGATCGACCTACAGGGCGTGTCACACAATGGCTGGTGTTTTAATTCATTTAGACTTGATTGACCTATTTGATAGTCAGTGAGATCGACCTACAGGGCGTGTCACACAATGGCTGGTGTTTTAATTCATTTAGACTTGATTGACCTATTTGATATTGAGATCGACCTACAGGGCGTGTCACACAATGACTGGTGTTTTAATTCATTTAGACTTGATTGACCTATTTGATATTGAGATCGACCTACAGGGCGTGTCACACAATGACTGGTGTTTTAATTCATTTAGACTTGATTGACCTATTTGATATTGAGATCGACCTACAGGGCGTGTCACACAATGGCTGGTGTTTTAATTCATTTAGACTTGATTGACCTATTTGATATTGAGATCGACCTACAGGGCGTGTCACACAATGGCTGGTGTTTTAATTCATTTAGACTTGATTGACCTATTTGATATTGAGATCGACCTACAGGGCGTGTCACACAATGGCTGGTGTTTTAATTCATTTAGACTTGATTGACCTATTTGATAGTCAGTGAGATCGACCTACAGGGCGTGTCACACAATGGCTGGTGTTTTAATTCATTTAGACTTGATTGACCTATTTGATATTGAGATCGACCTACAGGGCGTGTCACACAATGACTGGTGTTTTAATTCATTTAGACTTGATTGACCTATTTGATATGTGAGATCGACCTACAGGGCGTGTCACACAATGACTGGTGTTTTAATTCATTTAGACTTGATTGACCTATTTGATATTGAGATCGACCTACAGGGCGTGTCACACAATGACTGGTGTTTTAATTCATTTAGACTTGATTGACCTATTTGATATTGAGATCGACCTACAGGGCGTGTCACACAATGACTGGTGTTTTAATTCATTTAGACTTGATTGACCTATTTGATAGTCAGTGAGATCGACCTACAGGGCGTGTCACACAATGACTGGTGTTTTAATTCATTTAGACTTGATTGACCTATTTGATAGTCAGTGAGATCGACCTACAGGGCGTGTCACACAATGGCTGGTGTTTTAATTCATTTAGACTTGATTGACCTATTTGATATTGAGATCGACCTACAGGGCGTGTCACACAATGGCTGGTGTTTTAATTCATTTAGACTTGATTGACCTATTTGATATTGAGATCGACCTACAGGGCGTGTCACACAATGACTGGTGTTTTAATTCATTTAGACTTGATTGACCTATTTGATAGTCAGTGAGATCGACCTACAGGGCGTGTCACACAATGACTGGTGTTTTAATTCATTTAGACTTGATTGACCTATTTGATATTGAGATCGACCTACAGGGCGTGTCACACAATGGCTGGTGTTTTAATTCATTTAGACTTGATTGACCTATTTGATAGTCAGTGAGATCGACCTACAGGGCGTGTCACACAATGACTGGTGTTTTAATTCATTTAGACTTGATTGACCTATTTGATAGTCAGTGAGATCGACCTACAGGGCGTGTCACACAATGACTGGTGTTTTAATTCATTTAGACTTGATTGACCTATTTGATAGTCAGTGAGATCGACCTACAGGGCGTGTCACACAATGGCTGGTGTTTTAATTCATTTAGACTTGATTGACCTATTTGATAGTCAGTGAGATCGACCTACAGGGCGTGTCACACAATGACTGGTGTTTTAATTCATTTAGACTTGATTGACCTATTTGATAGTCAGTGAGATCGACCTACAGGGCGTGTCACACAATGGCTGGTGTTTTAATTCATTTAGACTTGATTGACCTATTTGATAGTCAGTGAGATCGACCTACAGGGCGTGTCACACAATGGCTGGTGTTTTAATTCATTTAGACTTGATTGACCTATTTGATAGTCAGTGAGATCGACCTACAGGGCGTGTCACACAATGGCTGGTGTTTTAATTCATTTAGACTTGATTGACCTATTTGATAGTCAGTGAGATCGACCTACAGGGCGTGTCACACAATGGCTGGTGTTTTAATTCATTTAGACTTGATTGACCTATTTGATAGTCAGTGAGATCGACCTACAGGGCGTGTCACACAATGGCTGGTGTTTTAATTCATTTAGACTTGATTGACCTATTTGATAGTCAGTGAGATCGACCTACAGGGCGTGTCACACAATGACTGGTGTTTTAATTCATTTAGACTTGATTGACCTATTTGATAGTCAGTGAGATCGACCTACAGGGCGTGTCACACAATGACTGGTGTTTTAATTCATTTAGACTTGATTGACCTATTTGATAGTCAGTGAGATCGACCTACAGGGCGTGTCACACAATGGCTGGTGTTTTAATTCATTTAGACTTGATTGACCTATTTGATAGTCAGTGAGATCGACCTACAGGGCGTGTCACACAATGGCTGGTGTTTTAATTCATTTAGACTTGATTGACCTATTTGATAGTCAGTGAGATCGACCTACAGGGCGTGTCACACAATGGCTGGTGTTTTAATTCATTTAGACTTGATTGACCTATTTGATAGTCAGTGAGATCGACCTACAGGGCGTGTCACACAATGGCTGGTGTTTTAATTCATTTAGACTTGATTGACCTATTTGATAGTCAGTGAGATCGACCTACAGGGCGTGTCACACAATGACTGGTGTTTTAATTCATTTAGACTTGATTGACCTATTTGATAGTCAGTGAGATCGACCTACAGGGCGTGTCACACAATGGCTGGTGTTTTAATTCATTTAGACTTGATTGACCTATTTGATAGTCAGTGAGATCGACCTACAGGGCGTGTCACACAATGGCTGGTGTTTTAATTCATTTAGACTTGATTGACCTATTTGATATTGAGATCGACCTACAGGGCGTGTCACACAATGACTGGTGTTTTAATTCATTTAGACTTGATTGACCTATTTGATAGTCAGTGAGATCGACCTACAGGGCGTGTCACACAATGGCTGGTGTTTTAATTCATTTAGACTTGATTGACCTATTTGATATTGAGATCGACCTACAGGGCGTGTCACACAATGCTGGTGTTTTAATTCATTTAGACTTGATTGACCTATTTGATATTGAGATCGACCTACAGGGCGTGTCACACAATGACTGGTGTTTTAATTCATTTAGACTTGATTGACCTATTTGATATTGAGATCGACCTACAGGGCGTGTCACACAATGACTGGTGTTTTAATTCATTTAGACTTGATTGACCTATTTGATATTGAGATCGACCTACAGGGCGTGTCACACAATGGCTGGTGTTTTAATTCATTTAGACTTGATTGACCTATTTGATATTGAGATCGACCTACAGGGCGTGTCACACAATGACTGGTGTTTTAATTCATTTAGACTTGATTGACCTATTTGATAGTCAGTGAGATCGACCTACAGGGCGTGTCACACAATGGCTGGTGTTTTAATTCATTTAGACTTGATTGACCTATTTGATATTGAGATCGACCTACAGGGCGTGTCACACAATGACTGGTGTTTTAATTCATTTAGACTTGATTGACCTATTTGATATTGAGATCGACCTACAGGGCGTGTCACACAATGACTGGTGTTTTAATTCATTTAGACTTGATTGACCTATTTGATATTGAGATCGACCTACAGGGCGTGTCACACAATGGCTGGTGTTTTAATTCATTTAGACTTGATTGACCTATTTGATATTGAGATCGACCTACAGGGCGTGTCACACAATGACTGGTGTTTTAATTCATTTAGACTTGATTGACCTATTTGATATTGAGATCGACCTACAGGGCGTGTCACACAATGGCTGGTGTTTTAATTCATTTAGACTTGATTGACCTATTTGATATTGAGATCGACCTACAGGGCGTGTCACACAATGACTGGTGTTTTAATTCATTTAGACTTGATTGACCTATTTGATATTGAGATCGACCTACAGGGCGTGTCACACAATGGCTGGTGTTTTAATTCATTTAGACTTGATTGACCTATTTGATATTGAGATCGACCTACAGGGCGTGTCACACAATGACTGGTGTTTTAATTCATTTAGACTTGATTGACCTATTTGATAGTTGAGATCGACCTACAGGGCGTGTCACACAATGGCTGGTGTTTTAATTCATTTAGACTTGATTGACCTATTTGATATTGAGATCGACCTACAGGGCGTGTCACACAATGACTGGTGTTTTAATTCATTTAGACTTGATTGACCTATTTGATATTGAGATCGACCTACAGGGCGTGTCACACAATGACTGGTGTTTTAATTCATTTAGACTTGATTGACCTATTTGATATTGAGATCGACCTACAGGGCGTGTCACACAATGACTGGTGTTTTAATTCATTTAGACTTGATTGACCTATTTGATATTGAGATCGACCTACAGGGCGTGTCACACAATGACTGGTGTTTTAATTCATTTAGACTTGATTGACCTATTTGATATTGAGATCGACCTACAGGGCGTGTCACACAATGGCTGGTGTTTTAATTCATTTAGACTTGATTGACCTATTTGATATTGAGATCGACCTACAGGGCGTGTCACACAATGACTGGTGTTTTAATTCATTTAGACTTGATTGACCTATTTGATATTGAGATCGACCTACAGGGCGTGTCACACAATGGCTGGTGTTTTAATTCATTTAGACTTGATTGACCTATTTGATATTGAGATCGACCTACAGGGCGTGTCACACAATGACTGGTGTTTTAATTCATTTAGACTTGATTGACCTATTTGATAGTGTGAGATCGACCTACAGGGCGTGTCACACAATGACTGGTGTTTTAATTCATTTAGACTTGATTGACCTATTTGATATTGAGATCGACCTACAGGGCGTGTCACACAATGGCTGGTGTTTTAATTCATTTAGACTTGATTGACCTATTTGATATTGAGATCGACCTACAGGGCGTGTCACACAATGACTGGTGTTTTAATTCATTTAGACTTGATTGACCTATTTGATATTGAGATCGACCTACAGGGCGTGTCACACAATGACTGGTGTTTTAATTCATTTAGACTTGATTGACCTATTTGATAGTGTGAGATCGACCTACAGGGCGTGTCACACAATGACTGGTGTTTTAATTCATTTAGACTTGATTGACCTATTTGATATTGAGATCGACCTACAGGGCGTGTCACACAATGACTGGTGTTTTAATTCATTTAGACTTGATTGACCTATTTGATAGTCAGTGAGATCGACCTACAGGGCGTGTCACACAATGACTGGTGTTTTAATTCATTTAGACTTGATTGACCTATTTGATATTGAGATCGACCTACAGGGCGTGTCACACAATGACTGGTGTTTTAATTCATTTAGACTTGATTGACCTATTTGATATTGAGATCGACCTACAGGGCGTGTCACACAATGACTGGTGTTTTAATTCATTTAGACTTGATTGACCTATTTGATATTGAGATCGACCTACAGGGCGTGTCACACAATGACTGGTGTTTTAATTCATTTAGACTTGATTGACCTATTTGATAGTCAGTGAGATCGACCTACAGGGCGTGTCACACAATGACTGGTGTTTTAATTCATTTAGACTTGATTGACCTATTTGATAGTCAGTGAGATCGACCTACAGGGCGTGTCACACAATGGCTGGTGTTTTAATTCATTTAGACTTGATTGACCTATTTGATATTGAGATCGACCTACAGGGCGTGTCACACAATGGCTGGTGTTTTAATTCATTTAGACTTGATTGACCTATTTGATAGTCAGTGAGATCGACCTACAGGGCGTGTCACACAATGGCTGGTGTTTTAATTCATTTAGACTTGATTGACCTATTTGATATTGAGATCGACCTACAGGGCGTGTCACACAATGGCTGGTGTTTTAATTCATTTAGACTTGATTGACCTATTTGATAGTCAGTGAGATCGACCTACAGGGCGTGTCACACAATGGCTGGTGTTTTAATTCATTTAGACTTGATTGACCTATTTGATATTGAGATCGACCTACAG
>JAUCBJ010004453.1:0-12477 GCA_032718475.1 Nemertoderma westbladi | reverse complement strand
CCGGGTGATAAATGTTTTTCACCTGGGTGATAAATGTTTTTCACTCGGGTGATAATGTTTTTCTCCCAGGTGACCTCTTGTAAGGGGAAGTATGTTGGAAACACCATACGTTTGAACGCGTTAGACAGCAACAGGTTGGGGCTGCCAAGGATGGGAACGAACAGGGTAAGACTGTGCACAACCACACCATGACTCAACGCGGCCAGCCTATACACGTTGGCTGACTGACTGGCGTGAATTGTTTAAACATTTCAAAGTAATCGCTTAACACCCATTGCGGCCAGTCTTGCAAAAGCTTGAAACATGTATTGCATTCAAACACGCAAGCGCGCTATCAACAAGCAGAAACGTGATTGGCGAAAGTTTGTGGTGCTGCTTCCCAGTGGCTAGTTACATCCAGACCTTTCTATTCATTCAATACTCGTTCTGTCTTCCTTTGTGAATTTCTCTCTACATTTCCTGGCTTGGCCTCCTGAGAATGCCTTCAGCTGCGGGGCGAAACCTACCGATCAGCTGGCTGCTGTCAGCTGATCACTGATTGCATGCAACGTCTAGGTCCTTTTGCTTTTTAGTTTTTACATACTTTGGTACTAACCCACATGCCGGTAAGGTTTTTTTACTTAACGTGCTTGATAATAAATAAATATAATTATTAATTATTGGTTTTCAAGCTTCTACTTCAATACTACATATTTTTAGCTACCGCACCGCATCCCTTTCTATAATTAAGTAAATATTTTACAGCATTTAGGCGATTTATACATAAGCTATGAAAGCTCTTTTTTAATTATGTATTTTTGGCTCCAATTTTATAAATTAAAACCTTGAAGTATGCAACAATTAGGCTAAATTTTGTATATTATTGCTGATGATGATTTTGTGTAAAAATTGAAACGTTGAATAAGTTAAAAATGATTCTATATAGAATTAGGCCTCACATAGAGAAATTGCTGCGTAAGAGCCAAAACGGATTTCGACCAAAATAGATCAGATACTTGCGCTACGGAGACTGATAGAGGGAGTTAAGTCCAAGAATCTCCCCGCAGTCCTAAAGTTTGTGGAATTTAAGAAAGCATTCGACTGCATCCATAGAGGTAAAATGCTGGAAATCCAAAGATCTTATGGAATACCAGAAGTAATTTTCACTTGCATTGGATTAACGGCCCTTCGGGCCTAGATGGCAATTATGTCAGAAATTCTGCTAAATTTCTTAGATTATGACTTAGGGTTAGGGTTACATGACAGTTTAATTGTGGTTGACGCCAGACCAACTACCCTAACCAAAATAATAAACGAACTAAATAACCGCCTTGTTTGTACCTTTGACTCGTTGTATGTCTTTTAAGCTTTAGAAGTAATAAAGAGTAATCTACATTGTCGAACGCTGACGCGATATCGAGTTTGCACAGGAATGTGGTGTGCCCTAGTTTACGCTGTTGTTCTAGAACTTCAAGGAGGGAGTTCAATGTGATGTCAATTCCCATTTTCTTGCGGTATGCAGTTTGTAAGTCGCCAAAGAAAGGCGGTTCCAATCGGGTAAAAGGTACTCAGAGAGTATCACTGATTCGAAAACTTCAGTCGAATAACTGAATCGATTTGTAGTGTATTCTGTAGCGATTTTGTAGATGCAGTATATTTATCAGCAGATATCTCATTTTTTGTTCATTTTTTTTATAATTTTTTTCAAAAAAATTTTTTGAATTGAATGAACTCCTCTGGATATTCTTTGGTGATATATTTTGTTCTTCAACGCCTCTTCCAGCGTGGCTATATGTCCTAATGCCGTCTCTGAAACTGTCTCGTGTACTGATTCAGATGTATTCATTTGTCCGTTACTTTGTCTCGGTGTGTTGATATTACGTGACTGTGGCTGATTTCCCTGTCGTTGAGTCTTTAAGAGATATTACCTGGTCCATTTTCCATTCTCCAATGGATGCATATCTAGTTGTGCCGGCACCCATTATACTTAATTATAATATCCTGCGGTTAATATCCTGCTGTTTCGGAATTGGAGTGCTACTCCTAACTGTTGCGGTGTTGCTGTCTTTGTTCCTTTCTATGGCTAGTATCTATCCATTCTTCCTGCATCTGATTTCTATTATAAATCTGCCGTGGTTCCTGATTTGCTTGGATGGATTTGATTAGTCCAATTTATTCAAACTGGTTATTCACCTTGTGCGTTAAATTGAGGTTCTCTGCTCCCGCCCTGCACTTATAAGGGTTGCCATGGTAGGTCTTCTCTCCCTACAGTTCTGGGGTAATACTCATACATTGGCGTTAGGGTTTAGTGCTGTGTGCCCAGGTCTTCCATTTGGTTCCCATAGAATGCCGGTGGATCTATCTTCCACTCTGGCAGACCAGGCGAATCATAATTTTCGGCCTGATATGGTCTACTACTAAGATCGGCATGCTGTATTTTGTAGCTTGCAGCTGTATTTTTAAGAATACTGTGCCGGCTTGCCGACAAAATTGCGCCGCCACAACTCCCTATCACCCATGACATTTGCTAAATTATCCGCATCTTCAAGGCCAGTTTCTTTTAAGATGCGTCTCTTGAAAGTCATGGGCTGTCCACCATGCTTATTCACTCCATGAGGCTGCCCAAGTACAAGATTATGCACTGGCTGGTCCTCACGGCGAAAGCAATGTCCTGCAAAGCGGAGGCGATTTTGTTCTAGTGTCAAGCTTGGAGGAACCAATGAGACACCTACAATGTAATATGTTTGTGTGGATGGAGATATGTGCATTGTACTTGACACAATGAACCCGGCGTAGCATTCTCGTGAATGTGCCATCCAAAGATTTGGTGTCCTCAGCAGTTAGAGCCCAGCATGGACTCATAGAGGAGTACTGGAACTACTGCTGCTCTAAATAATCGGACCTTAAGTTTCCGATTAATTCTCGGTGACTTCCAAATCCTGGAAAGCCTATTCAAGGCTGCCCAGCCCATGCCTTTCCCTTACGTATTCGAAGGTCCTCACCTGACTTCCGGACCCATGATCCCAGGTAACAGAAGTCGTTCACATGCTCAAGCATACCATCCTTTGAGCTTATGCTCATCCGGTCAGAGACTTGCTGCGGACTTTCAAAGTTAACTGTCAGAATTTTGGTCTTTCTGGAGTTAATAAAAAGACCAACACTAGAAGCAGCATGTTCTAATGAGCTAAGGAGCCGTTGGGCTCCCTCTAGGGATTCTGAGAGTACTCCGAAGTCATCAGCAAGGTCTAGATCAGTTAGGTAGTTGGCAGGATTTCCTCGACTTCTGGAGCCAGTAGGTGGAGTTATCATCACCCCATCATCATTATAATGATCTAAGGACATGCGTAGAACATGTTCAACCACAAATATGAACAAGAATGATGCAAGTGTGTCTCCTTGGAGGACGCCCCATAACACTTCAAATGGTTCTGTGTCACCGTCAACAGTAGAAACAAATGATGATACGGTCAAACAGCCTGGTTAGGTTGCCTTCCCATGGTTTGCCGCGTCTGTGTCATTGAACAGGCATTTAAGGAAAGTCATTGCTGACCACCATATACTGTATATTCTACCAGCAGGTTGCCACAGCTCAATGTTGTATACAAGTTGATCCTGACGGCGGAAACATTCTCCAGCATGCTTCAGGTGGAGTCTGTAGCGTGATGCTACAGAAATCTCAGAAATCTCACCAGACATTCGAACCCATGATCAAAGGTAGCAGAAGTCTTTCACATGACTTACCGATCTATCCAGCTATTGAATGTTATCGCAATCAATTTTTTATACTATCCATGTCGGTATTTTTCTGTGTTTTTATGCTGTTCACACTGTGGCCGACATTCGATCCAGTCTCATCCAGCTCCCGCTTCTGTCCTTCCTCTAATGTCTCTTACTGTAAACCGAGATGGTGTTCCGCTGGGGACCCACGACTTAGGCTGCGTGACGGAGGAGATAAATCTATACAATACAAAGAAATCAATATAGAATTGTCGTGTTTTGTATCTTACTAGTTATATCTTATGTGGTCATATTCGTCAAATTTCATACAGTTACATAAATTCGTATAGAACTTAGGATTCGGTTTCGTTATCGACTCTAGTCTTTATCGACTCGAGTCTTTATCAACATAACAATTTCTCATACACAGAGTAGAAGGCAAGGTGGGGGGCGGAGCGTAATTCCAGTAAACCGTTTTGGCATTTAATGTATCACTATAAAAGTCAACCAATAATATCGCAGCCAATATACAAACCTCCCTATTGGTCCCCACGAAGTGGGCGTATTTCGTAGGGTTTAGGATCCAGTTCCCACTGATTGGACAGTACATGTGCCAACATTTTCGTTGTACAGTGTAGAGGGCTGCGATTTTCTATAAATGCGAGATCTCGAAAGCAAAATTGTCAGTTTAATGTAGAAAAAAAGTTGTAGAATTTTATTTATTTATTAATAATTTATTATTAATTATCTACCTTTTGTGAAAACTTTGTTCTTTACTCTACTACTTTGAAAATTCCCGCAGAAGAAAAATGAAGGCTGCAATTATTTGTCTGGTAAGTCTATATTATCTCATTGTGCATAATTTCCGTGCGGTGTTACATTATTTTTATTGGAGTTGTGTCAAAAGTATTATTCTAGAAAGGTTTCAGTATTGAGTTCATAATTTGTTTAACTTGTAACTTGTGTTATTCTTACAATTGGTAAAACTTTGTTTATATTTATTGGTTTACAATAAATATTATGCTTCAAAACATAGTGCAATAATATTTGTTGTATGGTAGTTTATCATTGTAGTAGTTATGCGATAATTGTATTATGTAACCTATTTTTATATCAGAAACTGAATATATGTTGTGAAATCTAATTTTAATCGTTGTATCATTACATATGTTCTGCCCATAATCAGATATTTCCGAATATTATGTACCAAATTAAAGATTTACTGTCTTTTAACTGAGTAACATAATGTGATAAGTACTATTTGTGAATTATTCTATAATTATTCAATTTTTTCCATCATTTATGGCTTGGTGCATATTAGGTGCATATTAGGTACATATTAGGTGCATATTAGGAACTATTTTGAAGGAATTGAGTGTTTGTTGGAAAATTGCTTGGTAATTGTTTATCACAATTATAAACATTATATGAACCGAATTTAAAAATATCTATTTTTTCAACTCTAATATATGTGATAGCATTGTTTGTATAATTGCATCATAATAATATTATTTTGGGACAATAATTATTTATTTATTTTTATGTATTTTTTTGCCATTGACACATATCGAAAAAAGGACTATTATTCCATAAAAAAAAAAGTATGCGGAAAACACCGTTTTTTTTCACTCTTTTTAAATTTAGCGAAATTCAACTATTCTGTCCGAGTGGTTGAGTTTTACAAGAGTTGGCAGGTTTTAGCACGAGCGAAGCGAGTGTTAAAATGCCAACGAGTGGAAAACCCAACACACGAGGGCAGAATTTCTGAATTTCACTAAAGAAAATGAGTGGAACATATTGTTTTCCGTTACGTTTTTATATCGAATATATTGTTTTATTTGAAAAAAAATATCACCAGTGCAGAGTTATCAATGTATACGACGTATAATATTACTATATTTTAATACGGAATCTAAAATCTCAATTACTGAATTAGAAAAATACGAATTTAGTATATTTACTATCATGCATCATCATTTTGTAAAAATGTAAGCTTTGTTGCCAAGGCAACAAAGGCCTAGGCCTGCTATTAAATATTTTGGAGTAATTAAGGATTTCTGTACGATTTTAAGGTTATTGCTGTTTTAAAATTGTAATTTTTAATGTAATCAATATATATTTTGAGTTTCTTGAATCTGTAAATATTCTTATACCAAGGTGGTGATGAATTTTTGTGTAAATTTTTATTTTTATAATGTATTGTCAATATTACCTTGATGCAAAGGGATATTATTAAAATGATTTTGGACAAATTTGGGATATTTTTTTAAATTTCATAGAAATGTTTTTTTGCAAATATGATAGTAGGCCAATATTCTACCAAATTAGACATACTGTCTTAGATGTGAAAATACTCTTATGTACAATATTGGCATTAATAAATTTTTGTTTGATTTATAATTTTCTTGAGGTATGTCAAAATGTACGCCATGTGCGTGCAAAGGCCTATTATCACATATTTTTTTAGGATTTTTCATAAAGTTTTATGGTAAATGTAATTTTGCAAAGGTAAAACCGAATTATATATTTACTTTCTTATATCTGAAGATATTCTTATACTATTTCTACTTATACTTTTTTCAAAACGCATGCCTTTGTGCAAAGGTCAGTTATTAATTTTTTTAAAATAATTATGGACTTATTGTAAAATGATTATTGTAGTTATTCAAGAAAAACTGGGTATGTTTGTTTGTAATTACTTTCTAGTTTCCGAAAATATTCTTAAACCAAGGTATTAAACATATTTTACCGACGATCGATCCTTGGATGAGTACAAACGAAGACCAAAGACCCAATTATAAAGACCTGCATAATCTTGTAACATGTTAACTTTCGTTTATTGTTTTGGTTCCCCCAACACGCTTCTGTAACGTGCTCCTTTAGTAACCTGCTCCTTTAAATGGCAATGTGACCTAACGCTCTTTGGGACCTAATATCTGAATATCTGAAAATATTATTGTACCAGTGGAGTAATTAAGAATATTTTATAAATTATTATGCGGTATTTGTAGATTGGCAAGATTAACACTGCCGTGCAATGTAAAAAGACCGCAAGTCACAAAAGTCATTTCGAGTAAAACGCAAATTAGTGATAGCCTTCCGATTGTTGATTGAAAATGTCCGTAAATTACTAATTTTTTTATAACCCGACGCAATTGGGGGTGGTCAATTTTTCTATGTGATTATTTTTTGCTTTCCATTAATATTTTGACTTCAGGATTATTTTTTGTACTTACGGTGTTTTTGAATTGTACAACCTGCATGTAAATACATTTGATACAATGCAAAAACAAATGTCACAATGACAAAATAAATGTCACAATTACAAAACAAATGTCACAATGACAAAACACCGCAAGTGTGTCAGTTGCGGTGTTTTTCCATTGTATAAATTTAATGCATAAAATGTGGGGGGTGGGTGGGACAAACCCCCTGCGGTTTTTAATTTGTAATTAACTCGGAAGTCGTTGCATAAACAAATAAACCTGGAAACAGGGATTATGAAATCAATAAAACTGCCCGAAATGTGTCGAAGTTTATTAAATTACCTGTCTAATTACAAAAGAAAACGTTTAAATGACAGAGGAGTAGTGTTTTTTCCGTGAAAAAATTTCTTTCCGAGAAAATTGCCTTGAAAGTTTAAACATTGCCACACCAAACTGCCCATATGGGGTCTGGTTGGTTAATAGTGTGTGCGTGTGGCATGAAGGAAGTACACCACAGAGCTATAATTTTCATTATGGTGGTTTTGAGGTCCGTAAATTTCATATCCAATGTCATTTTTATGTTCGATAGAATCTAGTCTCTTTGACTATTGGTCAGCTTGTGGCTGGACTTAACATTGACTTTTTTAAATTTTGATCTCACTTAAAGCACTTAAGAAGGGGTTCTTACTCTTAGTTATGGTAGGGCGGGTTGACCTCAGATGACTAATGGACAACAGTTATTAAAAGCTTTTTTTATTATGATATTTGCACTGCTTATGTTTTTTTCGTGCCCCAGGTGGCACATTCAAAGTTACAAAAACTTTTTTCGAATATTATATTTGAGTTCTATTATTGTGATTTGCATCCAAAATTCCTATACTGCAAATAAATTTATTTTAGTAAGCCATACATTTTTTTGAAAATTAATTGCAGATTGCTGCAAGAAAGGGACCCCTGCACGAAAACTAACATAGCAATGTAAATGGCGTTTGTTCTATTGGATAGCCCATTAAATTTTAGGAAAAGTCACAATATCTCTGGTTTCCCAATAAACCTGACTCAAAGATACAGATGAATGGCAAAAAATTTAAATATAGAGAAATAGGTCAGTGCTATAGTATTTTACTATTATCATCAATCAACAATACTCAATAAAAAATATGAGAACAAAACTGTTACCGCTACAAGGATTTTATATAAACCTAATTAAATATTAAAATGTAGTGACGTGCAATAATTGCAAAGTCTATTCTCTAGTCGTTGTTCCGTAGCATAGAGCTATATGATGATAAAACACCGCAAGTCACTTGGTGAAATTTCAATTTTGAATTTCGCGCCTTTTCTGCTAATAGTAAAAAACCGCAAGTTAAAAGACACATATTTCAATAAAACCGTATGTGCGTTTTCTTATTATCTGTGCAATGACAAAACACCGCAAGTCTTGTGACTTTTTGCATAAATTTAAGTTGTTGCGGTCTTTTGTATTGCACTTACGGTCTTTTACCATTGTAACATAAACATATGTTGTGACTTACGGCCTTTCTACATTGCGTATCTCGAGCACTAATAGAGTAGATACGGTGTTCTCGATTATACCATTAGATAGAGCGCATTTTTTAGATCCAGAAAAGTGAAAAAGTGAATTTTGGAAAAATGCGACTTGCGGTCTTTTTACATTGCACGGCAGAACAGTCTAGGCCTATGTAATGTTTTAGATATTTACTGTCTTGTAGAGTAAATTAAAATTATTCTTATACCACTGTGTATGTATTTAGTATTTTTGGATTTTAGTAATTTTAAATTTTTCTTGAGTTTTGTCATAAAGTAAAAAAATTTAACCAAAAAATACTTAATTACTCCAACATATTACATAACGTAATATGTTGGAGTAATTAAGTATTTTTTGGAAAATTTTTATGGTAAATGTTGTTTTGCCTTTTCAAGTATATTTTTTTTAGTGTTTATACTTAGGTATAAATGAATTTTGTATAATTTGATATTTTTCTTGAGTTTTGTCAAATTGTTTGCTTTAGTGTTAATTATGCCTCTTGTTTATTATGTTGGAGTAGTTAAGTATTTTGTGGAAGCTTTTATGGTAAATTTTGGTTTGCAAATATAATAATACTTTAGTGTTTGATCCATAACCCCTTGTAGCCCATGGCCATTTAAAATAAGCATAAGCATAACATACGCATAACATAAGCATGCTCGGGATCCAGAAAAAGTAGTATTTTTGATAATTTGTTATGGTACTATAGCAATGTAACAAGCGATGTTGTGGTGCTGCGAATGGACACTAGGTATGTAGGAACCATCTCTTAACATTTTACGCATAAAATTCAGCGTTTTTATAGATGTCATAGAGTCCTAGATGACAGTAATCCATGACATACCATGTGTCATAGAACGCAATGACGCAAAAATTTTATATTTTTGTTAAATTTGTTAAAAATGGTGTGGCACTGTATAACTATTATATTATTCAATAATATAAACAACAAAAACGACAAATAAACAACAAATAACAAAATAAAATTAATTCAAAAGTTTCAAAAATTCCAAAAATTATTCAAAAATTGTTCATAGTAAATGAAAGTTTACAAAATGAAAGTTACATTATTTATTGTGGAATTTCTCGAATCATTTTCCTAGACAATGTCCCGGCCTTGATGGGCAGGTGGAGCAGTGATATATAACAGCACGCCGCATATTCGCAGCCCAACACACCCGACACTGCTTTTGGGGCCTTACTTTTCTTCGCCGTTGGTGGAATTTTGGTTATGACGTGAATTGAAGGTTTGACAGCTGGTTGACCAGCAGGTTGAACAGCTAAGGTCTTACAACGCTTAGTACTAGGACTAGGTCCATCCAAATCGTGGTCTAACAGCAACCGTGGTCGCTCTTGATCTTGATTCTCTTGATTCTCTTTATTATAGAGTATATATGAATTGAGTACTAAACGTTCTAGATAATGTAAACCGATTTTTTTGAACCAAGTGAAGGATTTACGACAACAATCAGCTGGAGATATTATTTGGTCCGTCACGTTGACACCTCCAATCTTAAGGTTATTTTCATCAATAGCAGATGGTTTCATGTATGTGACTGATCCCTCTACTTTATGGCGAGTCTTCTCAAACAAGGTCGCATGGTCGATTGTCTAAATGAAGTACACTCTTCTCTTATCGCAGAACTTGATCATCAGAACTGATCCGCCCTCATTATCAATCCTGGTAAATGCAGACAAGATGGGGTTCATAGTTTTGTTCTTTAAAACAGCTGGTACACCTCGGTTCTCTCTTATAGTCCCCCTCATTCCAGTGTTTCGTTCATCCAGAAATTTGGCTAGCCGGAGGCTACAATTCCAGTTGTCAAGGTTGACATGGCAACCAACATCGAGATAGTTTATTTTGCTCAAGAGAGCAACCACAACTAGTTCAGACTTTGAAAGAACAGAGTTTTGCTCATCGACTTCAATCGCGGTTTTTGCTCCATAATAAACGATAGTAGATAATAAGTAGCACAAGGTGTCACGTCACATAATAATTTGATGCCAAAGCGAGCACGTTTGATTCAAATAAATTGTTTAAAGTGCAGTCTCCCTTTGAATAGGGGGAGGGACTCGTCAAGAGAGAGTTCCTGTTCAGGTATGTAAAAAATTATTTCATGGAGTACATTCATAAAATCATTGAGTTTCGTTGATTCATCAGTTTCGATTCGTGGATCAGAAAAACACAAATACTTCAGGATTTCAGTGAATAGTTGCGTGACATGATATTGGGAATATAGAGGGTTGCTATAATTTAACGAGTAGACCAATAGTCATGGAGTGTGGGCTTTCTTATAATCGCCATGAGAAGAATAAGCCCAATAAACGATCGCAATTCCTGTAAGTTTGAGATATCTTTCACTTTTAGTTCAGGATATTGTTCTCTCTGCTGATTGATTAGTTTATTTGTGCAATCACACTGTAACTGGTCCAATTTATCGGTTATGAAAGCATCGACGTAGTTTCCGACAGTAAAATCCGTAGTAACTATATACCATTCTGCCATCCAAACTTCAGTCCCTGAACCTGGAACGGCCTATCCAGGTTTATCAGGTCTGTCTCCCCGTCACTTCTTCACAGGAACTCGTAACTGGAACTCCCATCCCTCTATTAGGAGATGCAACAGGAATTGACTCCGTATCGGAAAAGAAAGTTGACTGGGACCAAACTCTCGACCCAAATGTCATCCGCAGTGTCATCCCGGTCTTCTTCGGAAGATCCAGACGAGGATTCATCGAATCCAAGCCGTTTCAACGGCTTGGCTTGTCGCCTATATCTATGACAAACCGTGTATGCCATGGAGCCCTACTTCGTGACATACCATGTATGTCATGGGCTGCAGGGGGATAATTCTTTCTTGTATCAGAAAATATTATTATACTAAGGACTATTCTCTACAACTATTCCTTGTGCGCTTGCACTATTCTCTACTCCTCCTCCTACTCCATGTACTACCCTTCGGGGTGTGCATCAAATCATATAAAATAAATATATAACAGTGTATTAGATATTTACTGTCCTGTATATGTAAATATTATTATTATACCGATGTGTATGTATGTATTTAATATTATTGTGTTAATATTATTGTGTAATTTTTTTTGAGTTTTGTCAAAATGTATGTCTTGGTGCAAAGAGCTATTATTAAATATTTTTGAGTAATCAATTATTTATTTCTAAGATTTTATGAAATTGTTATTTTGCTTGTATAACAATATATTAACCCTATCTGACCCGGGCTATTTTACAACGTCATTGTCCCGAATGGGGGGGGGGGGGGGGGGGGGGGGGGTGGTCGTCATTTTATAAATTTTTTAGATCTTTATACTCAACAATCATGGTATAAAGGTTTTCGAGATCGCTGATCACGATACAAAATCATTCGTGATAATGAAATTATCATTTTTGGTGCTTGTGAGGTGGGACGAAAAATGCAAGTAGCATAACATTTCAAACGGCAAAAATCGAATTTCGTTGGAAAATACAATACAGTCGGGGTCTCAAAGTGCATCTGTTCTTTGAGATTTTCTCAAAGTTTTTCCTAAAAGTGTCTAAAAGTCATTACATTACTCCCAACGGCCGCTTTGAATTCTTGTGGAGACTTTTAGTTGGGAATCTCAAAGTGATTTCCTGCTTTTAGGCGCTTTGAATTCTTTGAATTCTTTGAGAAATGTCACTTTGAGGTAGTTTGCGGCACTTTGAATTCTTTGAGAAATAAACTCCGAGGTATTCCTGATTGACAGCTCGTGGTAAGTTAACAGATCAGAGGCATTCTCGGGGAACAATATCATGCGGGCAACTTCCTGAGGTCATTACAGGATGGGGTTTCGGTCGCAAGTACAAATTGAATTTACGGCGCCCTAAAGTCTTTCTTAAAAACATTCTTAAAAATCAAATAATACATGAAACATAATTAGTGAAACAAGATTAATGATTGACAAGATTGATTATTTTAATAACATAATACAATATCAGATTAACAATTAATATAAGAGAAACTGCACTGTAGTTTCTCTGTGTATACGT